>RJWM01041070.1:0-15104 GCA_004363535.1 Dasyprocta punctata
CATCCATCCATCCATCCATCCATATATCCATCTGTCCATCCATTCATCCACCCATCCACCCAACCATCCATCTGCTCATCCATCTATCCACCCATTCATTTATTTATCCATCCATCCATACATACATCCATACATCCAGTAAAACTCTACAGAGCATCTATTGAGTGTCAGGCACTAATTGCCAGATGCTGTGCTAGACAGTGGAGGAGATAGCAGGTATATAAATCATGTCCATGTCATTGTCTAAAAAGTTTCACTTTGTGGGAAGATTGGAAAATACAAACTTGTGAGTGCTCTGAGGACCAGAGGGAAAGGAAGTCTGTATCTATGTAAGGCATGGAAAATGTATCCCTGGGTGAGATAACATTTGCAAAGTGACTGAAAGAAATCTGCCCATCATACAGGAGAAGAAAGGGCCCTTTGAGTAGGGGAAAAGGATCACACACATTTAAATATAAAGTCATACCACTGGGCGAGGCAAAGGTATAGAGTTAGCAGGAGAGGAAATAGAAAGATGATGTGACATTTGAGCACGGTGCTTGTCATCTAGTACCTCCCGGCTTTTTTCTTGTTAGGACACATGAGAGAGTGAAATCAGCGGGGGACACTGGGTCAGTGGAGGGACAGAGAGCTGCTACGGGACTGGCCATCTGCTCAGCTACACCAGGCTGAGGGACACACATTCCAGCTATGCCCTGCTTGTTGTGTATTTTAGGCTGTACCTCTGTCCTAAGCACAAGACGAAGAAGGGGCGCTGCATCAGTGGGGTACAAAGGCCAGAGGAAGAGGACAAGGTCTGCTGGGCTTTTATTTGGAAAGGGCATTGCAAGGCTATTCTTACGTCAATCTTGGACGTCTTGCAGAAGGCTCCCACGGGGTGCACGTGGTCGTAGAGGATGATGACCCCCACCATCACCCGCATGCAGAACATGAGCGTCTCTTCACTCGTGAACCTGCTCCTGTACTCCCTGGAAGAGAGAAGACGGTGGCCATGGTGCCTCTTCAGCAGAGCACTGGACTGGGGCTCTGCTCCTTGAAGGGCCGCCCTCTGCGTTCTCTCTGGAGAGCAATCTCAGGCTGCCACAGCTGGGTTAATGTGCTCCTGAAGAGACCATGACGGAAATTCCCCTTGAATCTATCCAACCAGCAATGCAGTGTGAAAATAAGGGAAATGAGAGGGCAGTAAATTCTCGCTTCTGCCCTTTGGTGGCTGGCTCATCGTGCACATCACCCCCGCCCATCAATCCTGAATATTTTATAGCGGGTCCCTCTGGCTGTCCAAGATTATAGTAAATAATGGCTTCATTACACAGACAGAGAATCGGGCTTGAGCCGGCAGAGCAGCTCTCGGGTCTGCTGTCAGAGTAACTTCCTTTGTTAAGACCTGGAGTGCAGACTTCATTGGCTTGGTGAAGAAATGATGTACCAGGCACTGAGCTGAGAGCTTCCTTTGTTAAGACCTGGAGCTTGCATCTTACCTTGATGGGGTCCCTGATGACTTAGATAATTGCAGCCAATTCTAGAGATTTCCTTAGCATCTATTTCAAGATGCATTGGCTCCATAATGAAGGTGGCTGCTATTTCTGACTTTAGAATGAATCTTAATTTTGGTACAGGTGAAATATTTGAAATTAATGCCCTCTTATATATAAGCAGAACATGTTTTATAAGGTGCTGTGGCTTTCCTAAGCATTCTGAAAATAGAAGATGCTTGGGAAATTTTATTAGACAAGGAAACCAAGGAAGAACCAGAGAGGTCAGGAGACCTATTTCATTGCAACCGGAGAGGGTACAGATGTATGAAGACCCCTGATTTTAGGAGGAGACTTCCTCTATAACTGTGCTGCTACATCATCAATCACTCAACTCGTTCTTAACGCTAACAACTAGTAAGTAGCTTAGGTATAAAGAAACAGGGATGGGGTAGAGGGAGATGGAGAGAGAGAGAAAGAGAGAGAGAGAGATAGAGAGAGAGAGAAAAAGAGAGACAGAGAAAGAGAGAGCCATTATTCCACAACAGTCATACCACGTCTATTGTCCTACTCTGATTCTAAATCTCTTAGGTCTTCTCTATGATGTATTTATAATAATAGTCACCTAACCTTCTTCTCCATTTGGTCTTTACATATCCTTCGTTTGTATATAAACAGGTATGTATGTATATATGTGTGCACTTGTAGGACTGGCACCGAACTAAGGGCCTTTGTACTTAGGGACATTTCCAGTCATTTTAGTTTGTTTGTTGTGAGACAAGATCTCATTAAGTTGCCCAGGCTGAGCCTAGACCTGAGATTCTCCTGCCTCAGTCCCCTAGAGTCCTGAGACTATGGGCATGTGCCACCACGTGTAGCGGCTTCTGTATCATAGAGTAGCATCTTTGCACACTGGTCCTGCTGTCTTTGGAAGATCAATCAGCCAATTTAAGTCTCAGCTTCTTGGACTATAGAAAGATAATGATGCCTGCTACCCAGAGTTCCTTCTGAATTTGAAGCAGACGATGTATTAATAACTGTCTGGGCTGACCCACTAGTACCTAGGTCCCAGCTGGGAGAACCACCAGCCGTGAATGCGCCTCGGGTTCACTTACGGAGTTTCCAGCATGACTTTGCAGACGCTGGTCATCGTACTGAGGCAGTCGGTGGTGTTCTCTATTGGCAGAGTTTTGTTCTGCATTGGAGACACAAACACATGTTAATCTCATGAGCCGCTTTTATGCACAAATAAGGAAACAGCAGCCCGCTGCTCAACTGTGCTTACTTCAGAGACAAAGTGCATGGTGGCATTGCTCAGCGTTTTCAGCATGGGCGTGGCTTCTGCGTAGAAGAGGGACATGCGATTGGCCATCTCGTTATTGACTTCATTCTCAATGTCTAGCTGAGGAGAAAGGAAGAGAAGATGCAATTAGAAACATCAAGGGCTGCTTCTCTCTGTGCTCTGTTTGACCCAGGAAGCACAAAAGCCATGGGGGACGGGACCCTGGGACTCACGTGCATGTTGTTGATACGATTGCGACTTATGGTTCTTCGGTAGTAGCTGAAGTCATTCTGAATGGCTGGGTTCCTCATCTGAATTAGGGGAGAGGAGACAGAAGGTCGTTTCCTGGCAGCGGGCAGGGGAATATGCATGAGGAGGCCAGGTACTCGATTTTGTAAAAATGCCAGGACTCCTCCTGTGTTTCCCCAAAATAAGACCTAACTGGAGATCAAAAGTGCCCACCCCCATCAGCCTATCCTCACCTTACCTGTCATTAGAGTAGCCACTGACCGAGAGAATAGTGAGGCGGAACCAGCTGCATGACACTGGCCATCACCATGATAACAACCAGTTATTAATTGTAGCTGAAGTTTATTCTCTGGTTAGGTCTTATTTTCGGGGAAATGGCATCTTTATTACACAAGAATCCAAGCAACTTCTAGTTAAAACTAAAGACCTATAACCTCAGGATTCTAAATCCCACCCTGTGCTTGCTGTGGGCTAGATTTCCCAATGAGGATAGGACCCTTACAGAAGTCCTTCTCTGATTTCATGTGGCAGATTTTGAATTTCCATATATAAATCATCGTTTTAAACTATTTCAAGGACACTACATGAGTCTCCTCATTGAGCATGGCTCTGGGGAGCAGCTGCCCCACCTCCATTCCCACCCGCAGCCCCAGCGGAAGGCTCAGGACGGGGCTGGACACCTTCGCAGCGTGCTGGGTCTGACCTTCAGCTCATCAAATCGCAGCGTGAAATGCAGGATTTCCGCAAACTCCTTGGCCAGGGCCTGCTCGCGCTCCAGGTGCTGGGTTGGAGTGTATGGGGGGCAGGTCAGAGACTCCAGCAGGCTCTGCAGGGCCGTCTCTGGAAGCCAAGGGTGAACACGTGCCTTTTGGGTGTCCGTGGAGTGCATCCTGAGCCCGCCAAGGGTCTCAGAGGCCACTGCAGGGGCCCTGGTCACTGCCTGTGACCTGGGCTGCAGCAGCCGCCACACGAAGGGACCAGGGCTCTCCTGGGCCTGAGCAGGCGGCTCTGCAGCAGAGACTCCAGGCCACAATGTCCGGTCAGAGCCCCCACACTCAGCTCGCAGGTCTGCCAGTGCCCAGTCCTGTCCCTGGGAGGAGACCACGAGTGCGTCTGGCTCTCCTGAAAGCCACTCGTGGAGGCCTGGCTTTGGACGTGTGGCTTAGGCCACCGGCTCTGCGCAGAGTGAGTTCTGCTCCCACTCCAGCTTCTCTCTTCCTCTGCGCTCTGACCTCACCCCAGGAATGCTTTTCTCCAAACCTGCCACCAATTTACCCCTGCCTGAGGATCATAAGCAGCAGAGCTTATTTGGGAGGTAGGGCTTATACTATGAGCACCCTGAGAGATCATGCTAGGGCTTATTTTCTGGCTAGAGCTTACTTTGGGGAAGTGGGGTATGAGGACTTGGACATCACTGTGCACAAAACAAAGGGACACCCACCCCCACCGTGACCACCAGGACAGTGTGCCAGCAGAAACACTTGCAGGGTGCTAGGACTTCATGGCACAAATGTGGGTGACTCAAAGAAAGGAGAAGGGAAAGGGTGTTGCTCGTGGACAGTCTCCTGGGCACTGGGTGCTACCGGGCATTTCTCAAAGTGCCCTGCTGCTGCCCCTGCTATCTTCTTAAATGACAAAACAAAGCCTCCTGTGTGAGAGACCCACCGAGCCGGATGGAGAACTCATAGAACCGCTTCAGCCTCACGACTAGGGGACACACAGCGTTCCAGGCCTTTTCTTGAAGCTGGATGTCATTGGGGTTTTGAATCGCCTGCAAGGATATGGCAGAACTGTGTGTTAGCCCCACCACTGTTCTTGTGAAGACCTCACTCTCCCCTTGTCTGTCTCTAAACAATCTACAAGTTTTATCTCCCTAGACTTATACCAGCACGGAGTACCAAGGGTCCCCGAGCCCCGGGTCATGGCCTGCTAGGAACCAGGCCTCGCTAAAAGGTGAGCCGCGGACAGTGAGCGCAGCGTGCTGGCGCTTCCAGCCAGCCCCGAGCTCCACACCAGTGCGAGCTGCACCTTCCCTGGTTCGCAGGGCCTCAGGCACCCAGGGAAGAGCAAATTCTACTGTGAACTGCGCATGTGGGGATCTAGCATGTGAGCACAGGAATGGTCCCCGAATCATCCTCTCATCCAGCCTCCGCAGGGCTGGTCCCTGGGGCTGTGTGTATATCTGTGAGCAGGTGTGTGTCTGCCTCTGTGCATGTGTGCACACGTGTGTGCATCTCTGTGTGCGTCTGTGCACATGTGAGCATGCGTGTCTCTGTGTCTGTGTGTCTGTGCTTGTCTGCATATCTGCCCTGCATGTGTGGGCATGTCTCTGGGTATCTGTGTATGTCCACGCGTGTCTGCGTGTGTCTATGTGTGTCCGCCTCTGTGCATGTGTGGTTCTCCTCTCTCCCCCAGCTGCTGGAGCTCGGGGCTGTCTCCGTACGTCTCGGATCTCCGGTCCGGCGCCCTTGTAGGCCTGCAGGTCGGTGAGGATGCTCTCGGAGTCCTGCAGCACGGCACTGATCTGGTTCCAGATCTCCCGCTCCCCTTCTGTGGGCTGGGCATCTGAGTGGAGGGAACCAAACACACAGAGGCAGGTGTCACAAACTGTGGAAGATGCTGGCGACCAGTCTGGCCTGCCTCACTGCCAGCTCACGCCTGCAGGCTGGGTGGCCACTCTTTACCTACGGAGCTGCTGGGAAGGGAAAAGAAAGGCAGCCCCCAGGCCTCGGCTGAGAGCACCCCACGATCTCACCGCACACCTGAACCTAGCGTGTTGGGAGCACCGTGCTCATGCATTTATTGGTGTAAGATATATTTTTCACATACTTGCTCTGTGCTCCAGGAGAATACAGGAAGAAATGCTCTCTTTTGGGTTCAACTTTTCCTCCTTGCCTATTACTTTTTAAATTCAAAGCCTATTTTTAATTGTGGTAAAACACATATAACATAAAATGTACCATCTTAACCTTTCTTAAGCATGGAATTCAATGGCTTTTTTACTGCCACACAGCTGTGACTGCCACTGCCCCACAGTTCTTGGGGAAACTGGAATACTGCATGGGGTCCGCTCTGCATGGGAGAAGCCACTGACTCTTTCCGTTATGACTGAAAAAGATGGAAGACCAGTCCCCTGCATATTTCCATGTAAGAATAAGCTTACACGCTGGACACGAACCCTTCCCAGCCGTGGAAGTGGCTTGCCGTCCAGGAACAGCCCGGCACACAGAAAGCGCTGGGGCACCGACACTGCCCAACCCCTGCTCACTACCCCTGCAGGCTGACCCCACCAGGGAGGCTGTGTTACACCTGCCAGTGTCACTCTAGGGGTGAAGATGGCCTTGCAGGTGGGCTGTGTCCAGGGAGGTGGTCAGCTGGAACATCAGTTCCATTTGAGGGCCGATGCCACAGAGCTGTTTTTAATTTATCTGTGCACGTGTGCAGCACGTTTGTACTCCCAGCGTGGAGCTGTACACACACACAGCACGTCTTAATTCCCTTCTCCATCCCATCACTTCCCTTTCCATCCTTCTTCCTCCCTCTATCTCCCGGTCCCTTTCCCTTTGAGAAAGAACCATCTCCCTACTTCCTATTATTTATCTTTTATTTTCCTCTCTATTTATACTTTGGGTTTTTACATAAGAGAAATCATGTGATGCTTAAATGTGTGTGTCTTATTTCACTTAACATTATAATCTCAAGGTGCATCCATTTTCCTACAAATGACTCAAATTTATCATTCTTTATCACTCAGTAGTACTCCATTGTGTGTAAAACCCACATTTTCTTTATCCATTCATCTACTGATGGGCAAACAGACCACTTCCAAGATTTAGCTGCTGTGAGTTTTGTTGCTATAAACATGGGTAAGTATAGATCACTGTAATGTGATGTCTTCAACTCTTTTGGGATGAAACCTAGAAGGGGGAAGAGCTGAGTCAAGTAGAATTTCTAGTTGTAGTTTTTTGAGGAATCTCCGTACTGATTTCCACAGTGGTTGTACCAGTTGCCATTCCCACCAACACCGGAGGGGGCTCCTTTCCTCCACAGCCTCGCCCAGCAATCAGCATCATTTGATCACTTGATGGTGGTCACATGGGGCTTCTTAGACCTGGCCTGCTCACCACCTAAGATAGTGTTTTCCCTTCCTGGGAGATGAGGGTGCCACGCATCAGTGCATGCTAATTTTCTTTTAATACAAAATTCATAGGCTTGTGTAAGGTGTCCAGACACTTAGCAAACTTCTAGCCATGAGATGAGTTTGGTCAGGAGAAGAAGGCCTTCAAATTCATGCAGGCAAGGTTCAGACAAGGACAGGATGAGTGTGGCTGCAGGGGACCGGCCTCCCTTGGGGAGAGCGAGGAGGGCAATGAGAAGAGGGCACCCCTGAGTAGCTGGTGCCGGGCTCTGCAGAGCCAGCCGGGAGGGGAAAGAGACTGGCCAGCCTGGGGAAGGGGGCAGAGCTGTGTCACACCTTCACCTCTGACCCCTTCCTGCTGCCCACAAACACTGGGCACGATTGCTGCTCACAATGTGGATCACGTTATACAAACGCTTCTCAAAGTGCTCTAGATATCTCAAAACTCAGAAGCCAGGGAGCTCATAACGAGAAAATAAATTCCAGAGAAATGCTGGCAGCTTCCAAGTGAGAACAGAGGAGAAAAGTGCTAAGCACAGAACCTGGAAATCAGATAAAGACAGAACACCTGTGCATCAGGTCCTTTTTCCTTTTGATGAATGTCTCGAAAAAACCACATCCTGAATGACAATCACCTAAAGAGAAATTTATTTGGACAAAAGGAAAAGCAAGCTAGGCATGATGGTGCACACCTGTAATCTCAGCACTAGGGAGGCTGAGGCAAGAGGATTCCCGTGAGTTACAGGCCAGCCTTGGGCTATGTAGTGAGTGCAAGACCAATCTGAACTACATAGCAAGACCATGTCTAAAAAAATAAAAGGAAAAGCAAAATAGTTTGGGACCAAGACTGTAAGAACTCAGACAGTTGAATATAATCATAAAACAGTCTGTGAAAGAGGGTGGCACTTGAAGGCCAGGAAGGAAAGCTTTCGAGCTTGGCTGTCACATGGCTCCTTCCCAGGAAGTCACCACTCGAAAGGTTTTAGATGGAACAGAACTAAAACTAAGTGGGCTGGAAGAGGAGTATGGAAAGAACCCAAACACATCCTATCGGATGTAGGCTGAGGCAAGAGGACCCCAAGTTCAAACTTAACCTGGGCAACTGAGCAACTTAGCGAGACCCTGTCTCAAAAACTAAGTGAAAAAATACAGCTCAGTGTGAAGGCCCTGGGTTCAATCCCCAGTGCTGGAAAAACGAAAACATAAAGAAATCTTCAGTAGAGCGGTGTGACTCCTCTCCCTGCGTGAACCCAAGGAGGGAGAGACCCAGTCACCCTCTTCCTTCTCCCTCCCCCGTCATGCCTTAGTCTTGTTGGACACAGATGTCTTCCTCCTTCCCCTCCTGGGACACAGTCACCTCCTCTCACAGCCAGTGATAAGGGTTCGGTGCAGGCAGCACAGCCAGAATGCAGGAAATTCCAAGGGGACTCAGGTCACCGAAGGCGGCAGCATCCCAGATGCACAGCGACCATGGGAGAAGCTTGAGTGTCTGTCTCGCTCAGACAAGCACCGTGCAGCTCTGGATGACAACTACTCCTGGCCCAGTTCTCTGCGGGGCCAAGATGCCTCTTGTTTCCATCCTCTGCTAAAGGATTAGGTAGCGGGAACTGATTCTCGGTGATCTCCGCAATCAGGTGCAGGACGCTGGCCATCTTTGCTTCATTCCAGGTCATCATTCCAGAGTAGGGCAGGGCAGGCACCTGATTCGAGAAAAACTTGCTAAGGATTGAATGCATGATTCCAATATTCTTTGCACCTTGTGCCTAGTGGCCATTCCCCTGCTTGTCTCTGAATTGTAAGGTCTCTGTCCTCAGGCCCATTTGTTGTCCCACCAGCTGGAGACACTCAAGGGACAGGTGATGGGGATGACTCGAGGAAGGGACGCAGGTGGCAGAGTGGCAGACTCTGGGAAGCAGTAGATAAAATTGAGGTCCCATCGCTTCCAGTCCTCTAGCCCTCTCCTCTTTCCAGATGACTTTCAGACCAACACAGCTGTCCTGATGCATGAGAATCCAACGACCATGGAATTCGCTGTTCATCATTCAGGAGTCTTTGTGTTTAACTGTGTGTTACGCATCTGTGACTGCAAGTCTCCTCCGTGTGGCCAACACTACTCAACATTTGTGAAAAGCTGTTCTTGTTTTCACTCTCCCAGCCCTGAAACCATGACCATTTTGCCTGCTGGCAAATCTCTGGCAGGGCTCTAGAGTCCACATGTCTGCTGTTCTCCCTGCTCGGATTCACCTTTTTAACATGTGCTGTTTCCAGTGTCAATGGTTGCCGGGTTGAGGGACTCTGAAGGGTTAGTGGTGGAAAAGCTTACTCTATTTAGCCACTAGCAGCCCTGAAAGCATTTGCTGAGTGAACTACAGGCTTTGCTTTTCTATTTTCCACACCAAGGTCGACCTTCCATTGAAGAAAGATATTCACATGCAATCCAAGACCCTCTACTCCTATGCTAGAAACTGCTCCTTGCTCCCAGCTGCGGCTGGTGGATTCTCGGGGAGGTTTCCTCTAAGAACCATGTCCCAGCCTTCCCGTGGCTGTCAATTATTTTATCCACATGGAGGAGAATGGTCACACGCAGCTGCTTTTCTCCCGCCTCACAATGGAGCTGTTAAAACCCTTGTGATTTACACCAGCAATTTCAGAAACCAATCCCTCCAGGAGCTCCAGAACAAGTGTGCCCTGGCCATTCCCTAGCTGATGATTTAAGACCTGATAAGGACTTGCTGTTGTGAGAAGTGTGCACACGTGCACACCGTGACCTTGCATACACCCACGTGTAGCCAAGATCTCATCAAATTCCAACTACTCAGGGTTTTTAACCAGAAAAAATACTTTCTTATCAAATAAGACAAACAGCATTCATGCTGTTTGCAGTGGAAATGTTGGTCCTCCTTTGGGCTTGATTTAATGTCAACACTTTGGGGTCACCGCAGAGGGCTCTGTGATAGAGGAGGGAAGGCGGCTGTGGGTTGCGTGTATCCAGAAGATCTCTGACAAAAGCACTGCTGTGAACTCAGCCAGCCTCAAGCTAAGCAGGGCTCCTCTGCGGAGTCGGTTGATGGCTAGACACGAAAGACATGCAAGACATGCGCATCTTCTCCCAACAGCCAATTTAGGATCCTATGGAGAGTCTAACAGAGAAGCACATTAACCTAAAATGATCTGCCCTGAAGATGACAAGAGCTTAGGGAGAAGAGTAAAATGTGGGAAACGGTGCAAAGTTTTATAGAAAAGCACCACCCAAGTCAGGCTGTAGCAGAATGAGAGATGAATCTGTTTAATAACAACGTAATGTCACATTTCTGCAAGGTCCTCAAAATGAGGCAAAAGCAAGCATCATTAGACCAGTTCCTTGTTAAAGCTGCACAAGAAGAAAAGGATTCCATGGAGCCAGAGGACAGCAGAGATTCCGTGGTGACGGTCGTCCTACACAGTAACGTTCTTTCCTGTTGTCCCTCACGCCAGCCACGAAGGTTTTCAAAGGGAAGTGCAGGTTAATTTATTTTTTTGCATATTTTGTACATTCTATTTTGTATTATGTTACAGTATTTTAACCATTTTATATGAATATTTTTGGGTTGTAGAATGAATTATCTGAGTTTCCATGATTTCTTATGAGGAAATTAGGTTTGATACACAAGTGCTTTGGATTACAAGCATGTGTCCAGAATGAATTATACTCACGAACCAAGGTTTTACTGCATCAGCTTTACAGAAATGTCTACTCAGGTATCAAGGGGGTTTTTTATGCATCAAATCTTTTGCAGAAGGAAAAAAATTTCTTTGAAGCAAGGTGCTCTTGTGTAGATGTTCAGTTACTTGAACTTCTGTCTTGCAGACTTCCATTGCAAGCCTTAGAGGTTGGAATTCAAAGGTCGCCCAGTTTACTGTCCCTGTCAAGACACCATGGTGGGCCAGGGGGTCACAGGTGGTCCCCAAGTGGCTGATTGTTGTAAGAACCTCAAGAGGAGAGGAAAGGAGATTCTTGGGCCCAGAACACAGTGAACCATTTAAAAAGAAGGTTGACCAGATGTTTCTAATCTTCCTTCCCATCTGGGAATGGCCGGAGCTGTGTCCCTGGCTAGACCACTGCTTGCTGCTCATGCTGGGCACCTCCCGGAGGGTTTGCTCCTGAGTGCTGTCCCTCCAATCATCACTCATGACAGGAGGAGGCAGTCACATTCATCCTTTGCTCCTCCTGTCTCCCAGCCTTCAAACAGGCCGTGGAAACACAGCGAGGAGGCAAACAGAGAAAAAGAAAGAAGTAGAGGAATGAAAATTTTAAAAAAAAAAGAAAAAAGAAGTTAAATGGCTGTGAAGAAATGCAAGCTGAAGTATAGAGCTCACTGCGAAGGTCAACAGGAATTTCAATCCTGTTGCAATGGGGAAAACTAAGGCCAGATGTGTCTAATTTTGTATTATTGTTTTGACCCAGCTTAATTATATCTATTTGACCTGGTTCAATTATGTTCCATCACCAACTTCAAAAAGAATATTCACCACTCAAAGGAGAGGTGCCAAATTCATTTAAGCTGTTACTACACGCTACGTGGCCTTCCGTCCTCCCTCCAACCCCTCATCCTTAACTCTTTACCATCCTACGTCTGTCTGTACCCGAAGTAACAAATTGTGCATGCAGAAAAGGGACTTGCTGGGTGGAGGATCCGGGAAAAGGGCAATGCCGGGGACAAGGGCATGAACCTTCCCTCGCTGAGCAGAGTGCGGACTCTCTGCCCATGAGGTCTTGCTCTCATCTTTGTAGCCCAGCCCCAAGCTCAGCCACTGTTCCCGCCATCGTCTAACCCAAGTCGCCCTTCCACTGCAGCTTGCATTTCTTTTCAAAAGGCACTGGGGGCTCTGGCTCGATTTGGCTTCTTGTCATTCTTCAAACATGCGTTTCCTTTTCCAGTTTCTGCACCTTTAGTCGGACTGTTTCCGTCCGTTGGAAACTCCCTGCCCCATCTGTGTCTGCAGCAAAGTGATTCGTTTTTAAAAGCCTATCCCACACGTCTCCTCCTGTAGGAAGACTTCTCCCATGCTTTGAAAGCCTCTCTGTTTCGAGGAGCTGGACACATATTCTTTTTCATTCTTTCCTCCCAAGCCACATTGTGCCTCTCCTCAGCCTTGTGTCTGACCTCGAGTCTTCACCCATCTCCCTAGCTGCTCTCTACTCCAGCCCGAAGCTTTTTCAGTAACACAGGTCATCATTGCCTCTGCACCCAGATGTAGCATGGCCTCCTGAGAGTCCTGACTGTCCTCGACACACCCTTGCTGATACTGAAGTGGACAGACTCTGGGAAAGGTCTCACCTGCAGGTCACCTTTCCCACTTCTCCAGCCCATCATCCTTCTTAAAAATCTCCTTTAGAAACGTGACTTTTTCTCACGAGATGGCCTGGTTTGTAGGCAGCTGTGTCCTCCTAGGAAGCCCCTTGAGATGATCATTCAGAGCAGCAAAGCAGGGGCAGGAGGACAGCGGCACACAATGGGCTGGGCAGGGAAATGGACAGAACTGGTAATTCACAGCTTTACATTGTCCCAAATCTTCTAACTCTGGTTCTAGCAATGAGCCATCAGGCACAGGCAACTTGTCCATATTTCCTTGCTTTGAAGAAATGACAGACACCAAAAATGGAGCTTTGGGGCCAAGAACATCACCAAACTTGAAGACTCTAAATGCTCTATTCAGTCCCCATGAGCTTTCCTGAAATGGAATGTTAGAAAATATCCAAATTCTGAGACAGAGCAGAGGACTATGGTGTTGGGAAGGAGGAGGGGAGGCCTCCCCCAGTGCCCCCTGCCTGCTCTGGGGTGGGCGGCATCCTCAGGGCCGAGTTGCCAAAGCCAAGAGCTGCAGAGGTCCCCAGGAAACCAGTGTTAGGTCTTGCAGGTTTCCCTCTTACGGTTGGAAAAGTTTTGAGGATTCATCTCAACAAAGACGGCTTTAGTGGCCTGAGTGGAAGTACGGAAAGTCTGGATCTGAGGTGAGTTAAGCAGGCAAGCAGGGTCCCAGGATTCTGGTGGTACAGGGGGCCTGGGAAGGTATGTAAGGGAGTCCCAGCTGCCACAAAAGAACAAGTGGATAACTGCTCCAGGAGCGCCCATGCCTCGGGATTGGAAATGCTCAGGGCTTTTGATCATCATTTGGCCCTTTACATGCTGAATGAAGTAATGCAAAATGCACATAATAAGAAACGGAAGAGAGCCATGGATTTAGCTCAATGGCCTAAGCACCTGCCTGGCAGGTGTGAGGTTGTGAGTTTGAACACACACACACAAAAAAAAAAAAAAAAAAAAAAAAAAAAAAAAAAAAAAAAAAAAAAAAAAAAAAAAAAAAAAAAAAAAAAAAAAAAAAAAAAAAAAAAAAAAAAAAAAAAAAAAAAAAAAAAAAAAAAAAAAAAAAAGAAAAGAAAGAAAGAAAGAGTATAATTAAAAATTAAAGAGTAAAAAAAACCACACATATATCCCAAACTAACCAAGTCCAACAATGACATGTCAAGTTCATGAGCAAACATTTCTAATAAATTTTAACTTGACAAACGCATGGTATCTTGCAATATGACTAGTATGTGACAGCGAATGTCACGTGATCTCAATTGAGCCAATGGTTCTTCTGTCTCTGTCTCTGTCTCTGTCTCTGTCTCTGTCTCACTGTGAAATTGTGGGTGATCATTTCCCAACAGAAAGAGGCTGTAGAGGAGATCTCGTTTGAAGAGAACAAGAATAAAAAGGCAGAGGAATCCCTCACTTCAAATGAGATAAGGGAGAACAGTAAAATGGGGCAAACAGTGCAAAGTTTTGTAGAAAAGCACCATCCAAATAAGGCTGTAGCAGAGCGAGCGATGAATCTCTTTAATAACAATGCAATGTCACATATCTGCAAGGTCCTCAAAAGGAGGCAAAAGCAAGCATCATTGGACCGGTTCCTTGCTAAAGCTGCACAAGAAGAAAAGGATTCCATGGAGCCGGAGGACAGCAGAGATTAGGTGGTGACGTCGTCCTACACAGTAACGTCCTCCCTGTTGTCCCTCACACAAGCCACGAAGGTTTTCAAAGGGGAATGCAGGTCAATTTGTTTATTTTTCTGCATATTCTGTATGCTATTACTTTTTTTTTTTTTTTTTTTTTTTGTGGCACCGGGGATTGAACTCATACCCTCAAGCCTTGTCTGACAGGCACTTAAGTCACTGAGCCAAACTCCCGGCTCTGGTTTTTTGAGGCAGGGTCGCACTGTGTAGCTCAGGCCAGCCTTGCACTCGCGTTGTAGCCCAAGCCGGCCTCGAACTCACAACGCTCCTCCTACCTCAGCCTCCCGAGTGCTGGGATGAAAGGTGTGCGCCACCATGCCCAGCTTGCATGTTATTACTTTGTATTATAGGATTGTGATCATTTTATATGAGTATCTTTGGGGTGTAGAATGAATCATCTGCGTTTCCATGATTTCGTGTGGGGAAATTTCCTGTGATACACTACAGAAGTGCTGTGGATTACAAACATGTTTCTGGAACAAATTACGCTTGCAAGCAAGGTTTTACTGTACTTTTTGCAGAACATCTGAGCATTGTGGGTGTGTTTCCTTTTTGCATCATTATTTTAAACACTCTGAAATACTGAATCAACACACCTAGGAAGCTTTCACCTTTAGCATCAGTGGACCTTGGAAAAGTCCTCTGGCAGTGGCTTTGCAACTCTCTGTTAGAAAAGTAATATAGATGTAAGGAAATCCCAACCATTTTCTTCCCCATAGATAAAATACTTGAAAAGTTAAAGCTTGAAGCAGATTAAAATGTGCAAGGGATAGGAATTCTGAAAAAAAGATACCTGGTTGCCCTTGTGGAATTGGAATTTAAAATGGGAGAAAACAGAAGAGTACAGCTGTAAGCCTGGCTCAGTCCGAATAAACATGAATGTGCTGATCACGTTTATTTATGTATATATAAATAAAACAAAAATGG
>RJWM01041071.1:0-15122 GCA_004363535.1 Dasyprocta punctata
GACAATGCAATGTTTATACGTGTGTCTGATTTATTTCACTTATGAGTATGGACTCAAGTTACATCCATTTACCTATAAAAGTCTCCAGTTTATCCTTCTTTATGGCTGAGTCCATAAAGAAGTTCATTGTATAAAAATACCACATCTTTTTTATCCCTTCCTCATTCAGTGAGCATTTAGGTTGTTTCCCAGATCTGGCTATTACAATTGTGCTGCTATAAACATGGGTGCACATATATTGCTGTGGTATGATGTTTTTAGTTCCTTTGGTAATATACCTAGAAGGGAAATAACTGGGTTGAATGGGAACTGTAGTTCTAGTTTTTTGAGGAATCTCCACACTGACTTCCACAGTGGTTGCACTAGTCTACACTCTCACCAACAGTGGAGAAGGGCTCCCTTTTCCCCACAGCCCCTCCAGCATTTGTTATTGCTTGATTTCTTGATAATAGTCATTCCTTCTGGGGTGAGGTGGAATCTCAGTGTTGTTTTAATTTGCATGTCTCAAATGACCAATGCTGTCGAACATTTTTTCACATATTTATTTGCTGTTTGTATTTATTTTTTCATCTGAGAAGTGTGTATTCATCTCAGATGCCCATTTTTGGATTGAGTCTTTAAATCAGGGAAGCCTGATTTTTTTTGAGTTCTTTGTATGTTCTCAATAGTAATCCTTTGTCTGGGGTACAGTTGATAAACATTTTCTCACACATTGTGGCTTGTCTCTTCATTCTGTTGGTGGTTTCTCTTGCTGTGCAAAACCTTTTCAGTAGGGTGAGATCCCAGTTATTGATTCTTTGTGATAGTTGCTGTGTAATTGGGGTTTTGTTCATAAAGTCTTTGTCTACACCAATGTCTTCAAGAGTTTTACCTACTCTATCTTACAGCAGATTTAATATTTCTGTATTAATATTAAGATCTTTGATCCATTCTGAATTTAGCTTAGTGCATGGTGAAAGCTATGGTTCCAGCTTTAATCTTTGACATGTGTAGAGTCAGTTTTTCCAGCACCATTTATTAAAGAAGCTATCTTTCTTCCAGTGACTATGATTGGCACCTTTGTCAAAGATGAGGTGGCTCAGTGTGTCTGGAGTTGTTCTGCATCTTCTAATCTATTCCATTGATCTCTGGGCCTGTTTTTTTTTTTCCAGTACCATGCTGTGTTTTTTTTGTTTGTTTTTTTGTTTTTTATCACAGTAGCTTTATAGTCTTGTCTTATCTTTGTTGGCCAGGATTGCCTTTGCTAGTCAAGGTCTCTTCTGGTTCCAGATTAATTTTAGGATTGTTTTCTCTAATTCTGTGAGATATGCTATTGGAATTTTGATTGGGATTGCACTGAATCTGTATAACAGTTTTGAAAGTATTGTCATTTTCACTATATTCGTTCTTCCTACCCAAGAGCACAGGATATCTCTCCATTTTCTAATATCCTCTTCAATCTCCTTTTTCAGAGTACTATAGTTTTCAATGTAGAGGTCTTTTACATTCTTTGTTAGATTAATTCCTAGGTATTTCATTTTTGGGAGATGCTATTGTGAAAGATGTTGTTTCCTTGATTTCTCTCTCAGTGAGTTTGTTTTTTGTCTATAGGAAGGCTATTGATTTTTGAGTGTTGACTTTGTATCCAGCTATGTTTCTTAATTTGCTTATCAACTCTAGTAGTTTTGGGGTCTTCTATGTAGAGTATCATGTCATCTGCATATAACAATAGTCTATCTTCATCCTTTCTTATCTTTATTCCTTTTGTTTCTTTCTCTCGTCTAATTGCTCCAGCTAAAGTGTCCGGAGTCATCTGAGTAAGAGTGAAGACAGTGGATATCCTTGTCTTGTTTAGTATGATGTTGGCTGTTGGTTTGTTGTAGATGGCTTTTATCGGATTGAGACAAAGACCATCTATTCCAATTTTCTGTAGAATTTTTATAATGACTGGATGCTGGACTTTGTGAAAAGTTTTTCCTGCATTTGTTGAGGTGATTATACAATTTCTGTCCTTGGTTCTGTTAATATGGTGTATTACATTTATGGATTTACGTATGTTGAACCATCCCTGCATCCCTGGGGTGAATCCCACTTGATCACGGTGTATAATCTTCTTGATGATTTGCTGCATTCTGTTTGCCAGTATCTTATTAGAGATTTTTGCATCTATGTCCATTAGGGATATTTGACCTGTGATTCTCTTTCTTAGTTGGGTCCTTCTCCAGTTTTGGTATCAGGGTAATGCTTGCTTCCAAGAATGAATTTGGAAGTATTGCTTCTCTTTCACTTTCATTAAAGAATTTGAGAAGTAGTAGAGTTCGGTCTCTCTAAGTTTCTTGTAGAATTCAGCAATGAATCCATCAGGGCCTGGGCTTTTCTTTGTTGATAGGTTTTTTAATTATATCTTTGATTTCATTGGCTGATAGTGGTTTATTTGGGATTTTTATATCTTCTTGATTCAGCTTTGGTAATTCATATGTGTCTAGGAATCTGTCCATTTCTTCTGTATTTTCCATCTTATTAGAATACAGATTTTCAAAGTAGGTATAGATGATCTTCTGAATTTCAGCAGGATCTGTTGTGATTTCACCTTTTTCATTCCTAATTCCATGGATTTGAGTCTTTCCTTTCCTTTTTTTGATAATGTTGGTGAAGGGTTCGTCAACTTTTTTTAATCTTTCAAAGAGCCAACTCTTTGATCCATTGACTCTTTGTATTATTTTTTAGTCTCCAATACATTAATTTCTGCAGTGATATTTATAATTTCCTCTTTCATATGGCTTAACCTGCTCTTCCTTTTCTAGAAGTTTGAGGTTCGCTCTTAAGTTGTTTATATGCACTTGCTCTGTTTTCCCGATATGAGTATTTACTGCTATAAATTTTCCTCTTAGGACTGCTTTCATTGTGTTCCATAAGTTTGGGTATGTTGTATTGTCATTATCATTCAACTGTAAAAACTGTCTAGTTTCTTCTTTAATTTCATCTGTGACCCATTGTTTGTTCAGTGGGGTGCTATTTAAATTCCACGTGTTTATGAAGTTCTTGTGGTTTCTTTTGTCATGGATTTCCAATTTTACTGCACTGTGGTCTGATAGTATGAATGGGATAATTTCAATTCCTTTGAATTTACTTAAGCATGTTCCATGAGGCAGCATATGGTCTATTTTGGAGAACATCACATGTACAGCTGAGAAGAATGTGTATTCTGATGCTGTAGTGTAGAACACTCTATAGACATGTACTAAATCCATTTGCTCAAAAGTTTGATTTAGTTCTAATATTTCATTATTGATTTTTGTGTCTAGTTCTGTCTTTTTGTGACAGTGAGGTACTGAGGTCTCCCAATACAATTGTATTAGGGCTTATTTGATTTTTCATGTTTGTTAGTAATTGTTTTATATATTTGGGTGCACTGGTGTTTGTTGCATATATATTTATGATTGTCATCTCTTCCTCTTGGGTTGTTCCCTTCATGAGGATGTAGTGACCTTCTTTATCTCTCTTAATTAGTCTTGGCTTGAAATCCACTTTGTCTGTAAATAGAACAGCTATCTCTGCTTTTTTCTGGATTCCTGTCTCATGGAGTATTGTTTTCCATCCTTTGACTTTCAGTCTGTGAATTTTTTTTGAATTAAATGTGTTTATTGTATGCAGCATATTGTTGGATCTTGCTTCTTGATCCATTTTGCCAGTCTGAGTCTTTTGATCAATGAATTGAGACCCTTAACATTGCTGGTTACAACTGATATGTATTGACTTACCCTTGTCATGGTATTTTCCTGTTTTCGGCTCCCCTCCTTCTTTTTTCCTCCCTCTGATTGTTTGTCTTCCCTGGTGGATTCCTTCTGTTGGGGTTCATGGAGCTGTAGTCCTCATTATCTCTTTCTAGAATGTCCTTCAGAATATTTTGGAGTGATAGTTTTGTGGTCATAAATTTCTTCAGATGTTCTTTGTCATAGAAGTACCTTATTTCTCCATCAATTTTGAAAGACAGATTTGTGGGATACATGAATCTGGGTTGAAAGTTGTTTTCTTTTAGAACTTGGAGTACTTCACTCCAACCTGTCCTTGACTTAAGAGTTCGTGCTGAGAAGTCAGCTGTGATTCAGATGGGCTTTCCTTCATAGCTGATTTGTTTCTTTACTCTAACAGCTTTTAGGATTCTATTCTTCTGTTGAATTTCTGGAATCTTCACTATGATATGCCTTACTGTATATATTTTTTTGATCATTGCTAGTTGGAGTTCTATATGCCTCATTTATCTGTATGTCAAATTCTTTTTCTCTATCAGGAATGTTTTCTGCCTTGATGTCTGTGAACATTTTTTAAAAATGTCATTTGGGGTATCTCCTGCTTTATCATTGACTCCAATTAATCTTAAATTATTCTTCTTTGTTTCATCCAGCAGCTGCTGGAATTTCTCATCATTCCTTGCTATTTTTGAGAAATCTTTCTTTTCCTAGTCACTAACTGCAAGTCTGACTTCAATATCTGAGATCCTGACCTTGCATCGGCTTAATCTGCTTCAAGAACTTTCAATGGAATTTTTATTCTCCTGGATATCTGCCTGAATCTGCTTTATGAATTCAATTTCTTTCCTATGCTGAGCTTCCATAATTTTCTTAAGCTCGTCTATTTTTTGTCTGTTTCTGCTCTAATGTTGCTAAGTATGGTGTGTACTTTGGTAATCTCTGTAGTTATCTGAGAGATGATGTCTGATTTCATTTTTTTCTAGAGCCTCATTCAATTACTTTGTTATTTCCACTTCAGAGAGGCCTGGTGGGGGCTTTCTGATTGTCCCATCTCATTGCCCCCTGGTTTTGCCTTTGGTGAACTGGATGTCTGGGATTGCATTTTGCTTAAGTGTCTTCTTATTTTCTTTTCTCTCTTTTTTTAGTTTAATTCCTGGGGTGATGCTTGGAAGTTGCCTATGATGGGTTGCTTTATTGCTAGTACTTAGGACCCTTTGGTGATGACTACCTCTCTGAGGTATCTTCCAGGTGTAGCTGGTTTTGAGTGTGTAGGAAGACCTTACCTCTTCAGTTTGTTGGAGATGGGAAGTTGTTGCTTGTTTGGCCCAGCTCCTGGTTCTTTGGCACTGTGCCACAGCATTTTCTGTGACCCTTAGTCAATCTCAGTCATGGAATACCAGGACCAACAGCGCCAGCCAGTGCAGTCCTTCATTTCCACCGCTCCTCTCCACTTCTGCATCTCTCTGCAGAGACCTCCGGGGTCTCCAGCTGTCGCTGTCACAGTGAGCCTGTGTCCACAGGTTCGAACCCCTCCTCTGGTACAGTGAGTCCCATCTCAGGAAGAAGGCAATGCCAGTTACCTCTTTCTTCTTCCTCGAAGTTTTTATTTTCACTCTCTGCGGGCTTCAGTTCATGCTTCAGATTCTTCCTGGGCCCAGTGCACCTACTTCCCTCCTTCTTGTCTTCCTCATGATGCTATATTCCAGCATCTGGACGGTGAGTGTCAGGGAGGCTGTTTTCTCTGCTGCTTACCACTCTACCATCTTCCCAGAAGTTTCGGGCCCTTTTTTTGTTTTTTCTTTTTGTACCAGGGATCGAACTCACAACCTCACACCTGCCAGGCAGGTGTTTAGGCCACTGAGCTAAATTCCTGCCCTTCCATTTCTTCTTGATTAGCCATCTGGTGGCATAATAACTCCTTGATTATTATTAAGTGATAACATGTTCCCTGAATTTTGAAATGAACTTCGAGCCTCTCAGAAGGTTCTTTTAAATTACCAAACATGGCTTACTTTATTTACACTTGGAATCAAGTCAAAGAGAGGGCAGGAAGGATCCCTCAAGGATCCAGTCCAGCTTTGAGACCTTGAAGGGAACTGCAGGAGCCAGTTCTGATTTACTTCATTCTCAATGGTAAAAGTTCTGGACTCACACAGCAAGGAGCAAGTGAACTGCAGATTTACATACAACAGAAGCCAGCACAGTCCTTTTTTTTTTTTTTTTTTTGATACAGGCCTTGTTTTCTAGTCCAGGCTGGCCTCAAAGTCATGGCAATCCTCCTGTCTTAGCCTCCCAAGTACTGAGATTACAGGTGTGTGCCATCAACACAGTCGTTTTTAAAGGGAACATCAACAAGCCAGTGGTGTGAGTTGGTGACCCCCAGGATATAGATGTTGGGGGTGTAACTGAGAGACACTTCAGGAGCAGACAGGTTCCAGGCCCTTCTGGGGTGAGGCATTCCTAAAGAGGAGGGCTGGAAGGGTATAAAGACATGCTGTAGCCTTTCAAGAAGGGTAAGTCAGACCCCACTGGGCAGAGGATGTCCTTATCTTTCATGAGCCAGTCACATCGTTAGTGAACCTTGTCATGTGTGGCCATCTCCAGATTTCAACTGATGCTCTTCTTTCTCAATGCCAAGTGTGTGTTACAGTTTTTGTGTCACGAGCTCAGTGAGGGGAAAATATCTTCTGAACCTTGATTGTTTATGTGCACACTGATTTGTACTTTCCCCCCAGCTGTTCCTTTGCATTGTTTTCCAAAGTCCACCTCCTGCTTGCTTCTCACGGGTGCATGGTAATGTTAATGACTGGGGTGCTCAGTGTGGCTCACGTCTTTATATCATGGGCTATTACTCAGGTTATTCTAAGTACTGAAGTGTAATTCTCAATTCACAAACACAATCTAGTAATAAAGTAATAGTTTGATTTCTGGAATCATCTTTCAGTAATCTGCAGGAAAATTCATTGATTCTTTTCCCAGAAAAATCATAAATTGAGTTATGTCTCCTTATAATTTTCACTATAATTGTTTTCATTTGACCCATCAGAAAACACCAGCATGAGGATAATACTTTCTTTATAACTGAAGTGTTTCACTTGTAGTTATTTTAAGAGGCTTTAGTGTATCTGTATGGTCACTAAAATTCTCTGATAGATTTTAAACCTGACTGATTTTAAAAAGTACACTGGATACTTGAATCCAGGTCTGTCCTGATGTTCTTCTTTGTGTCTGTTACAAGATGCTCATCAAGGGGCAGTAGCAGGATGGCTCACGGTTAGATCTTCAACACTTGTAGCAAAGACCCTGTGGGTGAGGCCCGTTACTTTCCCCGTATCCACACAAGACAGGAAGACAGCACTAAGGGAATAGATGTTTCTCTTCCATTTCTAAGACTAAACAAGTAGCTAGGTCAGACAGCCATAGCTACTCTACTGTCCATCTGTCATGCTCACACCTGACTCCCTATGTCCTGTGGACTCATAACGACGCCGAGGTGCCTACTCAAACTGTGTCAGACCGTGTTTGAGGCACTCTAGCAGTGTGATCAAACTAGCATTTGTCCTATGATAAGATTTCTGTAGTCAGTGCATACCCTCCATTTCCAGGAGAGCAGTTGCAAACAACAGAAATGGTGTGAGTGAGGACGAGGGAATGTTTGTTTGCACCCAGTACTGTGGGGCTCTTCCTCCCAGAGGAGCTGGGTACCTTCCATAAAGACAGCATACGATGAGACCTGGCCCACAGAGATTCCTACATGAGTCTAATATGGGTCACTCCCAAGGCCATCCAGGTCAGCCCCCTTTGGGCAGAGGAAGTTAGAGGCATTTGGGGTGCCCATGAGTGGGAAAGCAGAGGTGCCGGTTGTTCTGGGTGCACACTAGGAAGACTCCACAGCAGCCAGGACGATGAACCAGATGTGCACATAGCAACATGATTAGGTACAAAAACAAAGTGAGTGGTGAAAAAGGAAGACCTAGAATGAGATATATAATGTAATACTATTGATGTATGTTAAAATACATGGAAACCAAACACACATTTCACGTATGAACACAGGAAATGATTGAATATATTAGAGTGATTACCTGTGGGGGAAGAACGGGGAGGAGTAGAAATACACACATTTGTTAGTGGTTTATATCTAGGTGGCCCAAGAGCCTCCCGTGCCCATAGGTGGGACTTTTGGAAGAGGATTAGACCATAGGAGGGCTCCAGTAACTTGCCGTTAGGAGCGGGGCCTGGGGCACAGGGAGGCAGGTCGCTGGGCACGTGACCTATGGTGGAAGGGCACATCTTTCTCTCAATGTGTCCTTTGCTGTCTGCTTCCTGGCCACCATGACCTGAGCATTTTCCCTCCACCAGCCCCATCTACCCTGCTGCTGACCCTGCAGGACTGAAACTTCTCTAATCTAAGTTAAAAGAAACCTCTCCTCATTTAAATCGCAGGTGTCAGGTATTGTGTCCCAGTGATGAGGAAAGTGGCTAAGGCAACATATACATATACAGAACCAAAGAGAGGTCTTGTGAGGATGGACTGTAGTAAAATGTGTCATGAACTGAAAAGTGTGATTAATGTTTATATCCTGGGCTTCGCGAGTTTAAAATCCTAGGACATGCCATTTGACGCTTTCCTTCACCTGCTGTTGACCCCAGCATAGTTTTACCTAGGGGTTTTTGTGTGTGTGTGTGTGTACTAGGGATGGAACTCAGGACCTTGTGTTTACGAGGCAGGTGCTTGTGCCACTGAGCTATATCCCCGGCACCAGCATGGTTTTAACAGTATGATCGCAGCATTTTAATAATATCACTGACAGAAATGTATGTCTGTCCTTATCAAACTCAGGGACGTATGATGCTATCCTACTTTTTAAAACACTTGGAATTATCTTGCTTCATTTATATTATTTTTCAGAGCGCACACTTGCGTGCGAGAGAGAAAGACAGAGAGAGACAGAGAGAGAGAGAGAAATTCTAGTTGGCCTGGTTTCCTAGAAGTTCTGTGTGTACTTTTTGCATCCAGCCATCCAGCCAAGGCTGGCAGTAGATGAATTAGGGTGGACCACTGAACACTGGGACACATCTCAGCTTTTTCACATAGGTCTAGAACATTGAAGACCAATGTAACATTAATAATAATAATAATAATAATAAATCTACCATTATTTACACCATTTAAAAACCATATTTGAATAAGCTAGTGTCACATTTTAGATACTCTGCCATATTTCTTGACCAATTTGTGGGTGCATCTTAAACTAAAACAAGACCTAATACTCTCCAAACTAGCATGTGCTCAGTGGGTGCCCAGTGAGTGTGTTAGATGAATGACCTGTTACATCCCACTAGGTACCTGTCACCCATGTGCTAGTGAACATGTTTTAGAACAGGTGCTACTTCACTGCTGGAGATGTTGCCCCACTCTAAGATGCACTCTGAGCTTCAGCTCAACTCAGCCCCTCAGTTGTCCACAACATGCAGTATGGCCCTGGAAACAAGCTCCTTTCTTTCTGTCTCCCACCAGGCTTCCAACATTTGCAACATCTTTCCCGGATGGTGCAGGAAAGGCAGGCTTGACTGACCCTCCTAATCTCCAAGTGGGTGGTGCCACTTGCTCTCCTGGAACCTGGCTACTCTAAAGGTAGAGTCTCTTGAGTCTGGGTGGGTTTGGGACATCTAATGCCCAAAAGAGCACAGCAAAACTGGCACTGTGATTTCCGAAGCCAGGTAATAGACAGTGATACAGCATCTACCTTGTTGACTAGAACACTTGCATCTGTAGCTCTCATGTGCATGTAAGACGTTTGGGACTGGGAATTGGCTCAGCTCAGTGATACATATCTAGCATATATGAGGCTCCAGATTTCATTCCCAGCGCCTACTACAAAAAAAGAAAAAGAAAAAAGTTTGACAGTCCTGAGTTTGCCAGGCTGTGAAAGAGGCAAGTCACGGATAGTGGCTTTGGATAGGTGCCCTGGCCAGCAGTGCCAGCTTTGGGATGCTTCAGGCTCAAGCACCAGACATGTGAGCAAACAAACCTTTGGATGCTTGGAGCTCCCAGTTATGAAATCATTACAGATTTCGAATCTTCTCAGCCAGGGCCCCAGACAGTTCGGGGCAGAGACAAGCCCTACTGTGCCTTTTCTGATTTCCTGATCCACAGAATCCAGTGTACACAATACAGTGGGGGTTGTTTCATGCCAGTAAGTTTGGAGGGGTTTGTTATTACAGCAGTAGTAATTAAAAGACACATGAATTTCAACACCACCAGGAAGTAAGTCAATAAGAAAAAGAAGAACCATTAGAAACTAAAAATGAAAAAATTATAAACTAAAAGTAACTAAAACTATACAATAAAATTAATTCATGCTGCATGAATTTTAGCTATGAGATATATCAACAAATGCAAGGGGTGCTGTTTTGCTCCTGCTTCAACTATGTTATAGCAGAAAGACATTTAAAGAAATTAGGTTAATTTGACTTTTGGCTGAGTACTGAATGGCATTAGAAATTATTATTAATTTTTAGATGTGATAGAATGGTAGTTAAAACAAGAGTCCTTATTACAAATACATGGAGAGTATTTAAATATGAAAATAACTGTAATTTGTTTCAAAATGGAGATTGAAGAGAGGTCATAAAATAAGATTGCCATACGTTTGATTGTTGAAGCCAGATATAGATAATATGGGCTCATTACATTCTTATATCTACTTATTATTACATGTTTGAAGCTTCCCGTAAGAGAAAGTTTAATAAGTGAGAGTGTGGGAAGACGTACTGTCTTCTATCCAATTCTTCCAGGCTGGGATTTGTGCTCACTGAGGCCAGCGGTTTAAACAAACATAACAGGCACACGCCCCTGTGAGCGGCTGAGGTTTCCTGAGACCACCCAGTCATCCCATTGTGGGGGAATCCTCACACAGACTAGCAAAGGAAATCATATACTTAGGTAAATGTTTAGGGCATTCTTTAAATCAGTACAATTTTTGGTGGTTAAAAGTTCCCTTCATGACAGATTTTCCCAGTCAGGACCTAGTCCAGTACTAAGTACACGGTGTGTGTGTGTGGGGGGGGGGCATTCTTCACAAATCGATTTAAGAAACCTGATAATGCAGGATTCATTCACCAACTTACTCTGAATGTTAGGCAGGCATCAGTTTTCAGCCTTGAACAGTCTGTCAGCTGAAAGCTAGGCAAAGGGGCTGCATGGTGCTGTCCAGACAACACGTTCAGGAAGGTCCCTCTGCTTGCGGATTCTCTCTCTGTCCCTTAAAGAAAAACTATTAACTCAGGCTATAGCCTGCTGCTCTCTGCTTCATTTTGGCTATGTCACCAAGCCCAAAATAGAAAGTTCTTTTACTGCAGAGCAGGGAAATAGGTTTAAATTTATCAATTCAAATGCATAACAAAGGGTGGCATTATACTGGCTTTTGTTGGGTCCTCAGGAGGGAGAGATAATGCCTGTTTCATTGGGAGAAGGCGTGATCTGACACTGGCAGGGGCCGGGACCAGGAGACAAGCTTTCCCTGTGCTGAGCTGGGCTCCTGTCCCATCCCAGCTCCCCTCGCTCCCTCCTCTCAACAGTGTCACCTCTTTTAGGACATGGGAAAGCAGCTGAGCCATGGGGGAATTAGTTCCAGGAATGTCACTAAAGTTATCAGACTGGGAACGAGTCTCTGAGCCAAGGCTCTTTTCTCAGCTTTCAGAGGAATCGGTGCCCTGCCACAAAATGAAACATCAGGGAGCGAATACCTTTCTCTTATCAAACCTTCAAAAGGAATGTTTAAGTGAGCCTCACTGTTGGAAAGAGTTCAGGGAAAATGGGCCTTCTCATAGCTTGCTGGAGGAGATGTAAATGGACCTAGCTATCTGGGGAGCAGCCTCAAAACAGGGAACCCAAACGGTAGAGCTGCGAATGCCAGGAAGCATAGATTCAAAGGACCTCTCATGTATGGCTGGCAGAAGTGTAAGTGGAATCCCTAGAGAAACACTTGCACATGTGTAGCAAGAGACATTTATAATGATATCATAGTAGCATTGTACGCAAGAGCAACATTCTAGAAACACTGTAATTGCCCATCAGTGGTAAAGTGGATGATAAACTATAGTATATGCCAGATACAGTGGTGCACAGCTATAATCCTGGCTCTCAGAAGACCAAGGCAGGAGGATGGCAAATTCAAGGCCAACCTGGGCTCCATAATGAGTTCAAGGGCAGCCTGGAATACATAGTGAGAACTTGTCTAAAAAACAAAACAAACAAAAGCAAATACATATTTATTCTTTGGATTATTTTACATCAGTCAACATGAACAAACTATGATGAAATGCAATGACATGCATTAATTTTAGCAAAGTAATGTTAAGCAAGATAAGAACTATGCATGCATTAATTTTAGCAAAGTAATGTTAAGCAAGATAAGAACTCCTAAAGGATTACATATAACATGATACCCTTTTTATACAGCTAAGCGGAAGCTTTAAAGCTGCTCTTTAGGAAGATCAGTACAATCAAACTGTAAGAAAGGAAAGTGAGGAAGTGAGGGTAGCATTCAGGATGCTTCCTTTGGGTGAGGAATGCAGGGAGAGGTGGGAGGGGCTGTGGTTCAGTGTTGGTTATTATCCTGGTCCTCATTTTTGTTTTGAGTGTGGATCTATAAGTACCAATTACATTGTTAAATTAATAAATTTACTACCTAAATTAACGAAACAGGGTCATCCACATACCAATTATGAGAATGTGTCACAAACCAAGGATTGTGTTTAATCTAATTCTGTGTACCTAATGCTAACAAAACAAAAACAGGGTGTCGCCTTGGGTGCAGTCATTCCTAAGCATTTATCTTAAGGAAATAAATAAGAGATATACACACACAAATTAGTGAACAACGACATTTATTACAGAACTGTGTGTATAAATATAAAAATAGGAAACAGTCTAAGTACCAAATTAATGGATCAATATAAATTGGATTATATTATAAATATGCTAGAAAAGTAGGTAATATTTGAAACATATTATTTTCCAATAGCATCGAAATATATGGAGAAATGCCTATGATATATCAGTTGAACACAACAAATTATATAACATGAATCCAGTTTATTTTTGCTAAGTATACATACACATGCATGCACATACACATACAAAGCTAGGAAGACTATACATCAAAATGATGATAACACTTATAGCTAGATGTTATGACTGTTTCTCCCTTAAAACTGGAGTGCAGGCATGGTGGTGCATGCTTGTTATCCCAGCACTTGGGAGGCTGAGGCAGGAGGATCACTGAGTTCGAGACCAGCCTGGGCTACATACTGAGTTCGAGACCAGCCTGGGCTACATACTGAGTTCAAGACCAGCTTGAACTACATAGCAAGACCTTGTCTCAAAAAAACAAAAAAAACAAAAACAAAAATCAGAGTACTTCATAACTTTTTTCCTTCAAATTGGAGTAGTTCATAAATTATCATAAGTTACTAATAAAAACAGATGCTAATAGTAATAGCTAAAGATAATGGAGTACTTGATATATGCTGAGTTTTAAATGGTTCAAATCTTAAAACAACCCTATGAAGATGGTACTATTATGACCCCCATATTACAGATACAGATACTGAGGTTTGGGGGTTAAATAACTTTCTTGAGGACAAGAGATCATAAGTGGTGCCCCATTTGCAGCTTCTAACAGTTCCTCAGAGTGTGGGCCTGGTAGTAATCTTAGGTCTTTTGCAGCCAGAGATGGTTACACCAGAAAGAATGATCTCCCTGAGAATAGTGTTAGCACTGAGTACCCTGAAATCTACAGAGCAAGAGCTCCCCTGGGGTGTCTGAGCCAGAGCCTACACAAGGCAGCTGACCACAGGGAGGTCCGATGTGAGCAGGCAGGACCCCAAGCCCCTGGGAGTTTCCCATGAGCCCTTGTGGTGAAGGAGGTCCTAGGGACTGGTGAGCTGAGAGGTTTTACCCAGGGCTGTGACTTGACCAGGCACTGCCGAGTTGCCTTCCCGAGCACTGGGTGGAGAGGGGGAGGGCGCTGCAGGGATGAGACAGAGCCAGTGAGTTAGCTGCGGTCTCTTCTGATCGCTCATACTTTAAATATAAGCTCTGATGTGATCAAGGCGCCAGAGATAAAATGCCTTTCTCAAGTGAGGCTGGCAGGATCTGGTATCCAATTTGGACCAGATAGTGGAAAACATACTCAAGGGGAAAAAATCTCTTGGCCTCAGCACTTGCACATGGGAGTTGAAGAATCTGACACCTTAACATTGTAGAATAAACAAATGTAGGCATGGTTTCCTGTGTTTTCTCCAAACATCAAGAATAGATATGATTTCAAAGGGAATGATTTTAACAGTTCTCCTCTTCTCAGCTGAAGAATGCTGGATTATCCTTCAAGATACAGCTCGAACATCAGCTTCTGTGGAAACGCTTCCCCCACCTTGCCGAGCAATACGCCCAGCTTCACCTCTTTGGTATCTGACTAATAAATGACCTGTTTACCTGTTGGACTGCCTCCCTCCCTGCCAGAGCATGAGCTGGCAGCGGCCTGTGAACCTTTGGGTTTTCTGTCTTTCTTTGCCCTGTACCTCTCTCCATTTACCTCTTGCCCATGTACCTTGTCCTTACGCCTGCCGTGAGGTCAGTGCTAATTAAATGTTAACTATTGGAACAGACAGCTATAGGGATTTGAGGTAGGACCTACTAGAAACCTCAGAGCTTGGAATCAAATCCTTTATGCATCTCTGACACTTGAAAAAGTTAAGATACCTTTCTCCAGAAAAGAAGCTCCTGCCCAAGAAAATTCCCAGTTGTATAACACCATACACATACTAGCACACACACAAATGTGTAAAAAAAATCGATAAAGCTAGGAAATCTGAATGAGATGGGCCAATTGAATCAATAATATCAAAGTTGTGGCATGGTACTCTAGTATTACAAAATGTTACTACAGGGCAATGAATCTATATATTCTAACAACTGCATGTGAATCTAAAACTATCTCAGTAAAAACTCCAATTAAAAAATCCCTACACGTGATCCTTTAAGAGTTGATAGATGTCCCCCGACCCACCTAGGGACTGAGAATTCAGTTGAGAACTCCCTGTGCAGCCCAGTGCCCACATCGCTGATGGAAACGAGGTGTCCAAAGTCACTCAGGGTGATGGCGGCAGAGGTGCGGTGAGTCCAGATCTTTCCTCTTTGTGCAACAGCTGACTCCTGAGAGGAAGAGAGTGCTACACACATGGTGTTACTCAAGTTAAAGACAAGGCAGATCAGCACATCAGCACATGGTCCTCAGTGTGGGGAAAGAGTACCAAGTCTAGGTACATCGATTTGATTTCAGAATTATTTAATTGTGTCTTCTCATTGCTTCTCAGGCTGCA
>RJWM01041072.1:0-15094 GCA_004363535.1 Dasyprocta punctata
TTTTTTTTAAACAATCTAAGGCAGCAAAAAAAGAAATTATTGTAAAAGGCTGTGCTGTTCAATAAAGTGGCCTCTAGTCACACAGCGCCCTTACATTTGAATTTACATTAAAATCAAACATCTTTTAAATAACACTTTCTTATTCACACTAGTCACATTTCAAATGCTTAATAACCATGCATAGTTTGTTGCTACAGACTATAAACATTATCACAGAAGTTTCTTTAGGGGATCTTTTTATAAAAAAAAAATACAAGTGCTTTATACTTCTGTGATATTTACTTAGCAATTGTCTACCGCTTTTTTTTTCTAAGTTTACAAGGATAGCTAAATGAAAGTCCTGGTTATCATGGAGTCCCAAGTATACTTGGGAAAACTGAAACAAATAAGCAAAACATAGCACTTCATTAGACTAATGACTGAGCATTGGAAGGACTGGACAAGAGTGGTATGGGAACAATAAGAAGACAATAATGAACAACATTTAACCGGTGCTTGACACCGTGGCACACGCCTATAATCCCTGAACTCTGGGAGATTGTGGCAGGAAGATCACAAGTTTCAGCCCAAATTGGACAACTTAGCATTTTAGGAGGACCCTATCGCAAAATGAAAAATAAAAACAGGCTGGGTATGTAGCTCAGTGTTAAAGCCCTGGCCTCAAACCTCAGTACTATAAAAATTAATTAACTAATAACTAACTAAGAAGGAACCTAGTTTTGACACATTGCTGAACTACTTGTTAGGTATAAGATTTTGATGGGTTATTCTGGATGATAATTCATTCTTTCACTTCTTTGCTCATTTTTAAATTGCTTCTTAATTGTTCGACATATATCCCTTGATTTTTTATGATGTGAGCAATTCAGGACTGAGGATATTTAATCCGTCTCAGTTTTCACCAAAAACATGTTATTCCTTTTCTAATTTATTCCATATTGAAGATATCATAAGGGATGCTCTGCCTCATTTATTTGTGATTTATGATTCATCCAATAATTCAGCAGACACCTGAGCATGTGCTTCTGATAGGCACCACATTAAAACACATATAAATTAAAATGTCATGGCTTTTATCTTGGATATATGAGATAGACAAAGATACCAAAACATAGTGCAACATGATGGAGGAGTGCACAGTACAGTGTAAGAGGGAAATGATACCTAAAATATATTCAATAAAGAGAATTTTTCCCATTATTCAGCTATGGAATGATGCATTTCATTGATTGGCTCTCTTCAAACAATGGTAAAATTTTGCACACTATATAAAACTGTGCTTAATTGTAAACCATAAATTAACAATCAATTCATCATCAACAATGGGAAAGAATCAGGGAGGCAACATGAGCTTTCATACTTAATCACATGTTAAGGACTTTTGCTTGTATGGTTGATCAGAATTCACCAAATTGTTCTACCTGAGAGACAGTGTTTATGTCTGCTGACAAAAAGAATTCTCAGCAGATGCTTACTGAATGCGTTTTCAGCATTGTGTTAAGGACTGTAAGAGATCAAGAAAAGTTTATGGCATACTCTTTGCCTTCAATGGATTACTAAACTCTTTAAGTACACTTTAAAGACACTATTTGCATCTAAAGGGAGATACTCATAAAGGTGCTATAAGAAACCAAAGGAGAGAAACCAGTATTATTTCTATGGCAGATATAAATTCTGGTGGGAAATGATGGTAGGATTTGGATATGAAACATGGAGAATAATTCCAGTTAGAGAAAACACAAAGTTGGAGAGTTCATGCAGGAAATACAGGATCTGGCTAGTGTTTCATTGGTCAAGTACCATCATCGTGAGTCTGAGATAGATACGCTAAAAATAATTACTGCAATTTCATGATAAAACCATGCTATACTATCATATCATGTTAATTATGAGGGATTTGCGGCTCCAATAATTTAAACAGATAACTTACCTAAACTCTTAAAATCAATATCCAGTTAGACTATAATTTATACACAAACAATGGCATAAGAAAGATTTTGGACAGTAACAGTAAGGAACAGTAATTGTATAGGAAATATTGACAGCTTACCTGGACATCGGAAGAGTAGTACTGAAAGATATGATTAGAAGGTTTACAAAGAAAGAAAACTGAGAGTCTCGAGGGAGGGACTAAAATGCTAGGTCCATTTAAATAACACCTCACCAGTCATTCCAAAGCAATTAAACACATAAAAAATTATTTATGCATCCGACCTGTTTCACAAGCTAAACTCAAGAAATTCAAAGCAATATTGCACCTCGGTTTTTTAATTATCTGAGCCTATAGCATAAGTTTGATACAGGGAGGTAGAGGAAGAGATAGAACAACCAGTTACAGTTCAAATACTGGAAAAAAAATATATATAAGATGTAAATAATTTGTAAATGTATATATAGAGAGATGTAAATTTACATTTATTTATATATATGCTACAGAACACATATACATCACACATATCACATCATAATCATTTTTCCTTTCTTCCTTGCCCCTCCTACCATCTTGTCCTTTCCTAGAACCTTTCCCATCTCCACAAATTCTATGTCTTTTCCTATCATCTTTTATTTTGTTCTTTAAATTATATTTTGATTTTCTCATGTATGATATTTATCCCTCTATGTTTGATTTATTTCATTTAACATTATGGTCTTTTTTGCTTATCTCAAAGTGAAAAGATCATTTTTTTTTTAATCACACTAAACCCAGAGGCTTAAAGCCTCTCAGAACCAAGACCATGTATAATACTTACGTGTCCTGCTATGACAAGAGTGTCACAATGGGTCCCACAAAGGGAAATAAATGTATGATAACTATACAAGCTGTTGTGCCAGGCAGTCACAAACAGCTGATTAAGACCAAACTGGCCAGCTTTGGATGCAAACCCAAACTTGGCTCTTCCCTGAGGGCCCTGTTGCCAGGACAGATTATTGTATTTCTGCAACACAGAAATTAACACATTGCAAGAAGATTGATTTTTGTCTTCTCCCCTGCCCTGCTCCTTTGAGAATGGTGTCACTGCCACTAACTGTTGATTGCATCTTTATCATTCGCTTAGTTCACATTGAATGGAGGGTTGCAAGATGGGAATTGGAAGAGTTCATGCTCTTTCCCTATTACAGACGTTGATTTTTTTTTTAAAGAAACAATAAGAACCTTCCATGCACATGCAAACATGTTTGTACATGGGCGTGTGCACGCACACACAAACACACACACAGAGAGAAAAACACACATTGGCTGTTCCCTGCAGAAAGAGTCAGAGCTCCTTGACATGGAGGGAAAATGATAAATGAAACACAGTTGAGAGGTAAATTGCCAGAGGTATCAGAAGATGTGTTTTGGTGACTGCAGCAGTGGCACAGTCATTAATTTCAATGTCTGACAGCCAGCATGTTAAAAGGAACCCACCTCTGTCATCACTTAGGCTGTTGATTGATTGATCGATGCCAACCTTTTTCTCCTTCCCTGGCATCCCATCATCTTGCATCTCTTTCTGACAAGATTCCCACATTTCCCCAAGCAAAGATCTCATACTGAAGGCAACAACTTCTCATTAATTGTGCTAAATGGAGTAGAGATCTATAAAGGTCACACTTCCTTTCTAATAAGCTGTCACTCAAACCAAGTACCTTTCAGATGTTACTAATTATTGAGTTGGTGGACATGGCTCTATTCCCACCAGAGAGTGGGTCCAATCAGCATGGGAACATTTCTGATAACCTAAGGGTTGTATGTAATGTTGTCACAGAAAAAAAAAAACAGAAAAAATGTATATATTTCCATCTTCCATGACACATTTAAAAGTGTCATTGCAGTCATGCAAGGGTATGATTTTTAAAAAAGGGTGAGGACAAATATTTTTGCAATCCAGACACTACCTGGAAAACTCTGCTAGAGTAAAAACTATGTGTGTTGTTCACATTTAATTTAGTCATAAATTCTCAATGTTCCAGGCCATCAATTAGGTGAAAAAGAGATTGAAGCAACATGATATGTAAATAAACAATCACCATGTAAGAAAGCAAATAGAAAACTGGCAAGTTCCCTGTTATCTGAACTGTCAGGAGGACATTTTTTTTTTTATCAGTGGTAAGTACAGAAAATTTAGAACATATGCATTTCTTTTGTGTAAATGAACTTAAAATATACCATGATTTTAGAATGTGATATTTAAATTTAGAGTGCTTCAATACTTCCAGCAATAATAATATGAGCCTAGTAATGTCTGTTTTACTACTACCTCTAATAGTCATGAACAAATGAAAAAATATGATTGGAGCTTTTTGGAAATATTCATGATGCTTTTAAACAAAATAAACTCATAACTGAATAAATATATTGTTATGGATTAAAAACTGGTGGTCAACTTAGCACCAGCTGAATTACATCAGCATGGTGTGGCGTAAGGATGGTCCACCTGAAGAAAGTTACCAACCTAAATAGAGACATGGAGAAGAAGAGCGGGGTGTTGTGGGTTCTTTCAAGAGTTGGTGTTTCAAGCCAGTGGTTTTCCCAGAGGTGCTTGTCATGCTGGCTTCCTCAATATGAATTTGGCCATTGTCACTGGAGGAGCTTGGGACCTCATCGATGAGAGTGGCTATGGTTCACCTTGGGGGAGCTCTGCTCCTCAAATTGTGCATCGCTTCCTGGCTCCAGAGGGGAAGATGTGTACTGGAGAAGCTTGTTATGCTGGGCTTCCTGACCTGTGCTAGACTGTTCTCATTGGAGGAGGAGCGCAGGACCTCGTTGCTGCTGAGGATGACTGTGGTACTCTTCAGGACAGCTCCGCTCCTTATTTTGAGCGTGACTTCTCAGCTCCAGTGTAGAACCTTCAACCCAATGCACAACTCCTTCACCCCGTTGGCATAGACTTCCTAGTTCCACCACTGACCTTTGGCCTTCCCAGCACAGAACCGTAAAATAGACTGGCGTGAGTCCTTATTGTGGGCTCTTAGATTTCCAGATGGATTTGTGGGAGGCATTGGCATACCCTCTAGGTCTTAAACTGGACTCATGCAGGACATTGCTGTGGGATCCAGGTCCTTGGCTGAATATTCTGGGTCTTTAGTGTTGTGGACAGATTTTCCTGCACTTTCTTGTGTTTAACTCTGGGTGACCATCATAAAACACTATTATAAATTCTGTGTCCTGTATGCAGTTGTTCTCCCTGTAACCCCTGACTACAACACATATAATAACTGTTTTTAGAGCTGCTAAGCCATGAAAGTATTATTTAAAATATTCTATTGTTGTTCTTGGAAGTCTGAATGAGAATACTAGAATGCTTAACTCATGAATAGTATGTTAACAAAAAATGATACTTAAATGCACAAATAATTAAAATGAACATTTTCATCTAATTTCCATGTTTAAAAATTATCCAGAAAGTTTTTGTCTCTGTGTCATAGCAGGAAAAATAAAAATTATGAAATATGTCACACAAAATTACAGATAACGGGTACTGAATATCTCTACTTTATGAAAAAATCTTTTCCAGTGTCTGTTAGGCTGTTGGAAAAATAAAGGTAAATGAGAAATACAAACAAATCTAGTGATGCCTAAATTATTTAAATAATTAACAAGAAAGAAGAACTAAAGTTATGAACAGCCAAATTTACCTTCTTCTGATGGAAAATGTTACCCTAAAGAGATACTTTGTATATTCATAACAAGACTCAACTTTGATATATGCCATAGTCAAGGACAGGAACAAGAAAGGAAGGAAGGAAGGAAGGAAGGAAGGAAGGAAGGAAGGAAGGAAGGAAGGAAGAATTCATCATTTAGATCAAAAAATTTCATTCCTTTAAAGTAACAAGGGGCAGGGGGACTGAGGAGAGGAACATATATCCATATATATATATATATATATATATATATATATATATATATTGATATATATATATGTAGTTTATATGGTATATATACATCAATATTGATATAATAGCTATATAGCACCTACTGTGATTTCACTTTTGCAAGGGACTGAGAATATAAAACTGAATCTTAATCCCATGACGAATGAGCTCTCAGTCTCAAGGAAAGCAAAATATTAAAGGGAAATTAAGGACATATGCTCTAACTGCTGTTTAAAGGATACAGAAACAACACATCTCATTCATAGGACAGTTGTCTCTCAGCTGAGGAAATATAAGCTCCATTTTGGCATCTTGTGAACTAACTTGATACAATAAAATTGGGAAAGGTCCAGAACGTGGTAGCAAAAATGATGAAAGCGACAGAGAGACAGATTTACAAGGTAACAGCAAAGAATGTACCCCGGTATTGCTTACCTATGTAAGGACATCCTGGTGGCCTATAACTATTTTAATGATGTAAATACCAAAGGGATAACATGGGAGAAAAAGCAGAACTGTAAAAAATAAACAACTTGCTATAAATAAAGAAAAAATATAAAGACATATATGGATGATAACACAAAGAATTAGCTTAATTGAAAAGAGTAGAATTCCATCTCTTCAGTTGTTTGATGCAGGTTTGCTTCTCTCTCCTGGACTATTCTATTTAAGAAAGAGTATACAGTGTATTTTCAATTTGCATCTCTAGTTTTCATTGATTCAGTGTCCTCCACTAAGGCAAGCATCGAAGAGAAATACAATTGAGGTCTCTGTACTCAGGGAATTTAAAACCCGTGTCCACCCCATAACTCTACATATGATCTACCTCCTCTGGATGATCCCCTCTGACTGCAAGACACTGGAATTTCAGATTACTTAGTATTGATGGGAGATAATCAAGCATATTCTCCATCAAAGTACAAATGTATTCCTCTCTCCTCTCTCTTCCACCTTCGCTACACACACACACACACACACACACACACACATATTTAACTAAAGGAAACAACTCAGGCATGAAATGTAGTAGTATCTAGACTTAAAGATACTTAGTTCAATACCTTTAATTTTTACCATTAAATAATGGAGTTAAGAAGCTTGAAAAGAAAATCTTCCTGTTTCATCTGCCTTCATCTGTGAGTGATTCGTGACTTCAAATGTTAATTTTTAGGTGGCATTTAGAAAATATTTTAAAATCAAGATGGTTCATGAAAGGAAAATAAAAATCCTATGATCACAGTTTAGTGAAATCATTTTGCATATGATGGTTTCCTAAATTCAATTAAGGTGATCTATGAGTAATTATTAAGTGTATGTGTGTACATATACACTCCTGTGTGTGTGTTTGCATGCATATGTGTGAATAAACCAAACAAAATGTACAATGACTCTGTGGTAAGAGTATTTTGAAAAATCATCACTTTTCTAATATCCATTAAGCCAGTCTATCAGTAATTATCAAGTATGTGGTGCATGGTTTTTTGTATGTACAAGTGTGAATGAGCCAAACTGTGACTTTCAAAGGTCATTGAACATTGTGAGTCAAACAAACAAACAAACAAAAAAAAAATTCAAAAACTTGTTTCTGCCATTCTTACAATCATTATATAGGCTAGGTGGCTTTGGCTTTATTTGACAAACTACAATCTCTGCTTTTACACTGTGGGGTAAGATTTAGGTCCAGGTCTGCCTGATTTTCAAAGTCACTTAAAAAAGAATTACAAAATTCTCTAAATTTCTGTACAGAGACAGAACACACATAACAAATGTATCCACCTTCCATAAGCCATGTTGCCTATGAGCTATTCTTCTGGTGAAATGATAACTAATACCAAGAATATTCTTATAATACCTTAACAAAGTTATATTTTAAATATTCTGTTTCCTGGGTGGAAGACGTGTCCCTAGTTTAGGTTTGGAAAGGTGACATCACTGTTTTGTCCATTAGCGATGACACCAAGCTGAACTTTTTGAACATTGTTAGAGTTCAGTTGCAAAGGTCTGAGCACACTGTCGGAATCAAGGTGAAGATGGGAGCTGTGAAAGGCTTCTCAGAGTTGGCTGGCCTTGCACTGGAAGAGCCTGTTATGAAAATGTAAATTGGAAAAAGAGAAACTAATATATATCCTGTATCTCCACAAGCAGAGATTACGTTAGGTCCTGTATCTGTCATATACTCTCTCAACCAACATTATTGCAAGCAATAGTATTCTTAATTTTATATACGAGAAAAGAGAAGGTCAGTGAGGTTACGAAATTTCTTGAAGTTCACACAGGTAGAAGCAAACAAAGGTAGAATTCTAACCTAGTTCTATTTAACTGCAGAATATATAGTGTTTCTACTATCTCATGGAGATTTACTTTGAATAGGTGAATTTGTCTTTAACAACATTTCAGTCGCATAGGAGCAAATTGCAAAGTGTGAAAAACATAAAATTATTGAATATTGATGAAATATCCCCTTAATGATGCACCCTGTATGACCATCATGATAAATTCATCTACTCACTGTCTAAACTCTATAGAACACCTGAACACTCCTGCTTGGAAAATTGCTGAATACAGTAAAAGACTGACACATTTGGATCATTTAATTTGTTACTTCCACTTACCCCACCTACATTTTATGTCTCATGAAAAAGTAGAATGTTCTTTTCCAAGCACAAGCAAAGAATCTAGCATTTAAGGATCTACCATGGTACACAACCCTCTCATGAGCAAGATACAACAAACTTATGGTATCCAACCTGAAAATAATGATTGTGTTCATTCTATATTTATGTAGCAAAAGATTTACTTGTTGCTATGCATCAAAATAACTCCTTGGAAAATTATTTTTGTCTAAAGGAGAAACTGATTTCTTAAAGATTAATGAACTCAGACTCCCACACAGTTGGGAAGTGAAAGATTCAAAGTTGAACCACAAGTGTACTGTACTTGCATTGAGAACCTTTCTTCTGGAATGAGACACCTGTGATCCCAAGTGAATTTAGGTAGCTAAAGGCAATGCAGCATCCTATGTGGCAACCTGCAGAAGCCCAGGGAAATACGTCCTTTGCGTTTCAGGGTCACGCAGGGAGAACTGCAGGCTAAGAGACCATCTGGCTCCTGCATTCTCTCTGGGCTGTAGATGCTGCCCCTGCCTCTGCAATTGCTTGCTTGCTAGAAGACTTTTGGGAACAACCTTTCAGCCTCAGGGAATTCACACTGCTTTTTTGCAATTAATGCAACTGCTGGGTCATTACATTTTTTTCTTTAAAGTCCACAAACTATGTCTGACATCAATGAAAGTGAGGTTTACACTTACCAGAAAATAAATAAATAAATAGACAAACAAACAAACCTGACCAAGTCTCAAATCGCATTACTCTTAAAGAAGTTCTGTATCTAGCTAAAGGGAAAAGAACTTCCTATAAAAGGTAAATAAATATAGAAAATACAGACTGAGGACTTACACTGTGAAAGGCAAAAGGTAAAATGCCAAGGAGATGATTGCAGTATTTCATCTGATTTTCATTGAAACTATCTCATTTCATCCCTAAAGTAACATTATGAGGCATTACTATTGAGATTCTCATCTTGCAATGGATAAAACAGAGCCTAGGACACTGTAAATTAATTCCTCCAGATTCAAAACTAAGAGGGAGCGGATCCATTAGTTTTTAATCACTGTAGGGCCAGGAGTTTGGCTCAGTGACTTAAGCGCTGTGCTACATGAGGGTGAGAACACTGAGTTAAAGTTGAGGGATAACAAGAAAGAGTACATGCCACAGCAACAGCAAGAGAGATGGAGAGCAGTGAAGATCTCACCAGATTGCTGACGGTTTCTACATGTATTTCAAGCATTTCTTATCGTCCTTATGAGATACATGTCAATGAAAAGTGATTTGGGGATCTGCGACTGTAAACCACTTGTGAAAACTGAGAAAAATGCTAACTGAACATTTTTAAAAATGGTGATGGACTAATCCAGCCATAATGCTCCTTTGTCTGTTAGCTGAAAACCTGAATCTTGGTGTTTTCATCACCTTAATGATTGAGAGAAACCCATTTGTACTGTTTAGGAAAACAGACTCAAACGTGTATTCAGAAGGTCCACTTCACAGTGTCTACACAGTTTTATGAGTCTGAAAATTGGAAGGTTTTCACCTGGGTTCAATTCTGGTACATCTTTCCAACACACCCACTGTATTGCACAGCCTCAATTCACTCAGTGTGCGTCCTCCTCATCCTTGTAGACTGAAGAAATGGAGGTGCCTGAACCGTATTAAACTCTTGGGTTTTAAGCTGTTGTTATTGGATACTGTATCTCAGCAATGGAAAAATGAACTAATGTATGGTTTTCCTTCTTTTCTATATCTCCTCCTTCCTTCCTTCTTTCCTCCTTCCTTCCTTTCCTTCCTTCTTTTCTTTCTTCCTTGTTTCCTTCCTTCCATCCTTCCTCCTTCCGTCTTTCCTTCCTACATTAAACACATTGCTGTTGAATTTAGTAGAAAGGGAAACAAGCATGACAAATGAAGGTTGTTAGACTACCACAAGGCCTCAACTCATAAAATCAAAACTACACAAGGGAATGAAGAAAAATCTCATTATCCTCAAAAGTGTGTTTTCTCTCCCAAAAGGACCATAGTTTCATAATCTATTTTATGGTCAAAATCAGTTTTTCCTGTCTGTTTGAAACCTCTTTGTGGTTTTACTTCTTTGCTAAGATTTAATGATGACACTAACTACAATATGTGAGTTATTTTGTGAATTCAATATGTTAATTCATCAAAAGAGCTTAGAATGACACATAGTGAACACTCATTCACTGTTGGCTACCTGTTAATCTTGTTTCTATAATTATATTTAGTAGAAAACATACTTCCCCAAAATAAAAATGAATATGTGTAACTCTCTGATATTAATCTTAGAAGAATCTGAGTTTTAAAGTTCTAACGATTTCATCAGTAAGACTTGCCCACACATACTTCAGTCTCTCACCGTTAGGCAGCTTGGTTTATTGTATATCTGGCAACAAGAGCCTTTGGGTTTATGACAAATAAAAAATAAACACATTTATGACATAAAGGTAAATTAGAAAATTACCTTGAGATAGAAAAAAATACATATCATTGGAATTAAAATTAGGACATCACCATTTAATAGATGTGTGACTGGAACATGTAACTTGATATCTCTGAGTTAGTTCCCTAGACCAAAATTCGTGAGAAGCTTCCTAAGATCGCTATGAAGTTAGGGTGACAACTCAGTGTGATGTGTAACTTTAAGCTTCCTGGCATTGCTTGCAACATGTTGAGGGCTTGTTTTCAAAGTTGCTTGCTCTTAGTGTCTCGCAGTGAGACACATCTGGGTTCCAAATCTGGCTCTTTCACTTCCTCTCAGTGTCATTTAGGCAAATGCCCATCTTGTCTGACTTGCTACATTCTCTCTTCCAAAAACAGCCTAAGTTTGTGGGAAAAACAGGGAGCAACATAGAAATAATGCCTTGCATATTGCTTGGAACTGAGAAAGTTCTCAGTACATGACAGCAATTGATAAGTCTGTGACTTCCTAGGCTCCTGACTTTGAATTGACTGTGTTATAGTTGGGGAATAGATGCATGAATCCACCCACTTCACAATTTTGGAAATCAAGAATATTTCTTTGAAAGCTAAACTTTTTTTAAAACTTTATGTCATCAGTGAAGGAATAAAAGCTCTGTTTCATAGGTGGAAAAAAATTGTAGGGGTCGGGGAGAATATCTACTATCACAGGAAAGGAAATTCTTTCCCAGAGGTGAATTCTCACAAGGACCACGGGACAAACAGTTCTCAAGCTCCTCTATGCCTCTCTCCCACAAGGGTGCAGCTGAAAGGAAAGCATGGGCCATTTCTTTCTAGTATTCCTCTAGAAAGCTACTGTGGTGACTGTAGGTTTCCAGAAGTGCTGGTCTTTAAAGGGGGTTAGAGCAGAGCATCTTCTTGGTGCAGAATGGTTTCTGAAAACTGCTGAGCTTCCACACATAAAAAGATCGAATCTGGGAGAAGAGTGCATAAAGGTAAAAGTCCAGTTCATCCTCAACTCTAGAAAATTTCTAGGAAAGTCTGATTAGCTAAAAATATAATATTGCCATATTGTACTGTATGTCAATTGTCTCCCAACTTTTCTTAGGTAAAAATAAATTAAAAAGAAAAAGAAAAAGTAAAAGAAAGAAAGAGGAAGAGAGAGAGAAAGAAAGGAAGGGAGGAAGAAAGAAAGAAAGAAAGAAAGAAAGAAAGAAAGAAAGAAAGACAAACAGACAGACAGACAGAGAGAAAGAAAGAAAGAAAGAAAGAAAGAAAGAAAGAAAGAAAGAAGGAAAGAAAGAAAGAAAGAAAGAAAGAAAGAAAGAAAGAAAGAAAGAAAGAAAGAAGGAAAGAAAGAAAGAAAGAAAGAAAGAAAGAAAGAAAGAAAGAAAGAAAGAAATCTTCCCTGGCAATTTTATTATTAGGTCACTTGAAAAGAGACAATTTAAAAAAATGAGAAAATGCCTCTGAGGGAACTAAAATAATATAACAAGCAACACTAATATAGCACCTTTCCTCTTCAAAGCACTTTACAAACATGAAGTAATTAGGCCAATTAAAACTTGAAAAAGTAGTCTATTTAGACACAATCTTCTCTCCACGTACAGTGCATCTGCTGGAAATGAATCTCTAGCCCTGTTTTCACCATGAGCAATGCTTTTAGGAAAAGAGGATGCCATAAATAACTAGCGGGATTTATTCCAAAGAAACTGGGTCTAGTAGCATTGAAGGCATTTAAATAAAACTTCCCACACCCTGCTTTTTGTCTGACTCCCTTGCCTCAAACTCCATGTAAGTAAATACTTTCTATGAGTGCTTGGCAGTTGTGGATGGATGATATTAGCAAGAAACTAAGAAGATTCATCTAGGGAATAAATGGGTAGAATGTCTTAGATTTGCCTCTTTACAGTAAACTAATTTCCAAGTAAGTGCTCCGGAATAACTGAGCAAAGAGACAAGTTGTTGAATTATAAAATATTCTGAATTAGAAGTTGGGAGATTTAAGTTCTTATTCAAGTTTAACCACTAATTCACTATGAGACACTGGACAATGATTTAATCTATTTATGTTTTCAGTCTCTTAAATGTGAAATGAGCTGTTTGGACTAGACCCATGGTTTTCAAAAGATATTCTGAGGGTACAGGGTTTCCCTGATGGGCATAGGCAAAAGCTCTACATCTCTATTCTGGTTCAGGAGAGCAGCACAATTTTAATTCATTTTACATGTTGGATTTTTATGAGATGTTGTAAATAGCTACATATCTAATAAAGTAAGAAAACCACTGAAATGGATGATCTCTAAATTTTCCTGCAACTCTGCTATTTTTGACTTTATGAATGTTTCTAAACCTTGTAATATATAAAATACGTTTCAATGTTTTTTAAAAAAAATATATTACATTTGGCTAAGCTTGTAGTATTAGGGGAGGAAGGACAGGTAAAGACAGTGTTTTGGAGCTCCTTGTGTGCACTGTAAAACAAAAAGTAAGTTCTTTATCTTTGACCTGTCTGATCTCAGGCACAGTAGATATTAGTTGAGATCCCCTTACCAGATCACTATTCTCTCTGTTCCACCTTCTCTGCTTGACCCTGGGTAGCTGATTCTGATCATCTAATCATCAAGGTCTAAGTTTAGGAAGGGAGTTAAGAAGCCACTTTCCAAAGGGTTTTGCATTTCAGCTATTAGCGTGTTTCATTTCTATGGTTTGTGAGTATGTATACTCCACAATCTAAAGTGCCATAAGAGAAGAATAAATGAAAGGATTGGGGTAAATGATTGCACATTACCTTACTAGCCTTCACCACCTTTTTAATGTAGCATCCCCAACAAACTTGTGCACTGGTAAACCCATCTCGTTTAGCACTATAAAATACCATACTCATATGAATTGTGTTTTGAAAAAGTGGAGGCCCAAGGATTAAGTCCACAAAGCTCTAAAGATTGGTTGGCAAAACCAAAAATGGAATATCAGGCATTCTGACCTCAACTCCTACACTTTGTCCGTTAGTAAACTGCTGCTTTTTTCATGTAGAATAAAACAAATGTTCCTCCAGTTGAAATGAAACAAGTTTTGCTTCCTGGACTCAGTGTCACTGATTCTTCACAAAACTTTTTCTTCAGATTCCCATGTATGTGGGATGTTATGCCATGGGTTTGTAGTCAGGGCACTGGCCTTCGAAATTTTTGTACCACATGAGTGCACAAAAGTCATACTCATAACCGTGATCTATCGAACTGATTTTCTTAGTTTGAAGAATGCGAGTATTAATAGGTACCTAACTACTTCAAAACATTATTATGACATTTTTAACATTTAATTTGCAGAAACACATTGAGATTTCTTTAAAATTGTTCTACTTACCCTCGGTATCATTTAAGATGTTTTACTTTTCCATCTTTTGCAGCACAGCAACTGAGTAATGAGCCAAACTAAAGTGTTTTCCAGGAGCACAGATTCCCCAACAAAAATAAAGGATTTCTAATTCCAGATGGAAAGCATTTTGGCATTTCCTTAGAGAATACCAGTAGTGAAATTAAAATAGAAATAGATGTTCCTTACTGAGTAAAAGTCTAGCAACTCATTTATAGGCCTATTCACACTCTAATTAAAATAGCACAATTACAGGAGAGATTGTGAGGAAATGCCATCAATACTATTGACTATTTTTGCAACTCTAACAATCATAGAGAATATACTCAGTGACAACCCTCAATGAAAACTATACAGAAAGTAAGAATAGTGAGTTATGACTTCCCTAGTAGGCATCTAGGGAAAGTTCCAGAAGTGTCTAGAAAAAGTGACCTAGCTCTCAGTCAGAAGAACTGGAGAGTTAATCTATGGTATAAGATTAAATTAGATCATTTGAGCTAAAGTCAAGTACTATGGTGAAGAAAAAGCTGTTTTTCTTTTACAACTCTAAAACCAGGAGCTGAGATGTCCTTGAAGCTGCTGTGTATCATAACGAACGTATCTCACAACTCAGATTGCATGCTGTGCCTGTTGAAGGAAGAATTTCCCACTAAAAATTACTTTACCAGAGTTTGGCAGAGCTCTAAACTTATTTTCTCGGTTGTGACTGGCAATTATGCAAATGTACGAATCAACAAATTAGCACAGGCCCTTAGGACCAGAATTTGAAACTAATAAACTCAAATCTAAAAGGTCCAAATTTCTATCAAAGAGGTACA
>RJWM01041073.1:0-15095 GCA_004363535.1 Dasyprocta punctata
TGTACATCAGCTTGGGAGGGTGGCATTTATTTTTGCCATCTAGTGTAAGGTTTTCATTTGAAATTGCATAAACTAGCTGCTTATGTAGTCTGGTAGCATTTAAGAGCTGCAATGGAAAACTTTGTTTTAACAGACAAAAGGGACTATCTTTGAGAATAGCCTTTCAAGTCAGTCCATCTTGACAATTTATTTTGCACCCATCAGCAACAACTAATATATTTTAATTATAAAACTATATTTACAATACTTAATTTGAACTTTATGTCTAAGCATTGTAAGTCCTATTATAGATAAAGAAATTATGATTCAGAGGCTATTAAAAATGTCCAAATTTATGGCTACTACTCCCTCAAACGTGGACTTCCAAACCCCAAACTTTGGCACATCTTTTATTTAACCTAAAAACAAAAAGAACCCCATCATATTCAATATATCAGATTTTTAGGAAATAAAATCCTTTAAAAACACTAATGTAAACACTTAGTCTATATATGTATACAAATGCAAATGTTTGACTACAACTAACCCCATGCACAGGTAATTAAACTATTTCCAACAAATTAATATTTTTAAAATTCTTTTAATATTTTCATTTTTTATTATTTTTATTGGTACATTTTAGGTATATACAATGATTACATTCATTGTAGAGAATTTAGACTTATACATGATATAACTTGATTCTTTTTTCCCATTTCCCTACCTTCCTTTGATCCCTCTTTCCCTACCCACTTGCAAAATCTTTGTTTACATTTTTTCCTTCTTTTCTCATTTTTCTTAACTTTTCTCTTCTTTCCAATTCCCTTTCCCCCTTCCTTGTTCCCCTACCCATTTGAACATTTTCTTCCTATTCAACAATACCTATTATACATTTCTATCCTTATTTATACCATTAGTGTCTCATGCTAGAGAAACAATGCAGTACAAATGTGTATCCAATTTATTTCACTTAAGAGTGTAGTCTCAAGGTGCAACCATTACCTGAAATGTCTCAAGCTTATCCTTCTTTATGGCAGAGTAGTACTCCATTGTATACAAAAACCACATCTTTTTTATCCATTCACCAGTTGATTGACACTTGGGCTGTTTCCAAGATTTAGCTATTACAAACTCTATCACTATAAACATGGGTGTTCACATAATGCTGTGGTATGATCTTTTTAATTATGCTGGAAAGATACCAATAAAGGGAATAGCTAGACAGAATGAAACCGCTAGCCCTAATTTTTTTTAGAAATCTCCACAGTGATTTCCACAGCAGTTGCACCAGTCTGCACTCAAACCAACAATGGAGAAGAGTTCCTTTTTCCTCACACTCCATCAGCATTTGTTATTTGTTGATTGCTTGATGATAGCTATTCTTTCTGGGGTGAGATAGAATCTCAGCATTATTTCAATTTCAATTTCAATTTGTATCTCAAATGACCGATGATGTCAAATATTTTTTCATGTATTTATTTGTTGTATCTATTTCTTCATCTGAGAAGTGTCTATTCCCTGTGGCCCATTTTTGGATTGGATCTTTAAATTTGGGGCATCTGAATTTTTTAGTTCTTTGTACATTCTAGATAGCAATCCTTGGGCTGAGGAGTAGCCAATAATGATTTTGTCCCACACTATTGATAGTCACTTCACACTGTTGGTAGTTTCTCTTGCTGTGCAAACACTTAATAAGACAAGATCTCAGTTGCTGATTTTCTGTGCTAGTTCGTTTTTCAGGTTTTGTTCATTAAGTCTTTGCCTAAACCAATGTCTTCAAGAATTTTACCTATTCTCTCTTCCAACAGACTTAGTGTTTCTCTTTTAATATTTAGATTTTTTAATCCATTTCGATTTTAGTTTAGCGAATGGTGAAAAATATAGGTCTAATTTTAATCTTTGATGCTTGGATAACCAGTTTTTCCAACATCTTTTATTAAAGAGCCTATCTTTCATCCAGTAAATGTGTTTATACCTTTGTCAAACACAAGGAGGATAAGTATGTCTGGTGTTGTTTCTGCATCTTCCAATCTGTTCCATTAATCCTCAGGGTTGTTTTGTTTTGTTTTGTTTTGTTTTGTTTTGTTTTGTTGCCAGTACTATGCTGCTTTTATCACAGTAGCTTTGTAATACACTTTCAAGTCAGGAATTGTAATGTCCCCTACCTTGCCTTTGTTGCCCAGAGTTGCCTTTGGTATTCTAGGTTTCTTCTGATTCCAAATGAACTTTTGGATTTCTTTCTCTAGCTCTGCAAGATATGCTGTTGAAATTTTGATTGGAAGTGTTTCAGAAGTATAGCCATTCTCACTATATTGGTTCTTCCTACCCAAGAGTAAGGAAATCTTTCCAGTTTCTGAATCCTCTCTTTGATCTCCTTTTTTAAGATTACTGTAGTTTTCAATGTATAGATCTTTTACTTCCTTTGTTAGATTGATTCCTATTTCATGTATTTGGATGCTATTGAGAAGGGCATGGTTTCCATAATTTCTCTCTCTCTCTGTGAGTTTGTAGCTTGTGTACAAGAATGGTATTGATTCTTGAGTGTTGACTTTTTATCCAGCTGTGCTACTGAATTTGCTTATAGATCTACAGGTCTTTTGGTGGTGTTTTTTGGAGTTTTCTATATAGAGTATCATGTTATTTGTAAATAACAATAAGTCAGTTTTTTCCTTTCCTTTCATTATTTGTTTCTTTCTCTTGTCTATTTTCTTTGGCTACAGTTTCCAGAAATATATTGAGTGAGAGTGGTGACAGTGTACCTCCTCATTTGATTTTAGAGTGAAATCTTTCAGTTTTTGTGCATTCAGTGTGATGTTGGTTGTTGGTTTGTCATAAATGGCTTTTATCCAATTTAGATAAAGAACATTTATTCCAGTTTTCACTACAGTTTTATCTTGAATAGGTGTTGGACTTTGTCAAAAGCTTTTACTGGATCTATTGAGATAATCATATGGTTTTTGTCATTGTCTCTATGACTATGGTGTGTTACATTTATTGATTTGTATTTGTATATGCAATGCAGGATGAATCCTACTTGGTCATGGTGCATAATTTTCTTGATGATTTGCTGCATTCTGTTTGCCAGTATCTTATTAAGGATTTTTGCAAATATGTTCATTAGAGAGGTTGGACTTTAGTTCTCTTTCTTAGATGGGTCCTTCTCTGTTATTGGTACCAGGATAATACTTGCTTTGAGGAATGAATTTGGGAGTATCGTTACCCTTTCAATTTCATTAAAGAGTTTGAGAAGCAGTGGTATTGTCTTGTCTAAATTTCTTGTAGAGTTCAGCAGTGAATCCATCAGGGCCTCAGCATTTCTTTGTTGGTAGGGTTTTAATTACACCTTCAATTTCACTGATATTGGTTTATTCAGTATTTTTATACCTTTTTTATTGAGCTTTGGTAATTCCTATATAAATAGCAATTTGTACATTTCTTCTGCATTTTCCATCTTATTAGAATACAAGTTATCAAACTAGGTATAGATAATCTTCAGTATGTCTACAGGATCCATTGTAACTTCATCCTTTTCATTCTCAATTGCATGGATTTGAGACTTTCCTTTTCTTTGATAAGGTTGGATATGGGTTTGTCAATTTTATTTAATCTTTCAAAGAACCAACTCTTTGATTTATTGATTCTTTGTAGTGATTTTTATAGTCTCCAATGTGTTAATTTCATCTCTGGTCTTTATTATTTCCTCCCTCATACAAGCTTTTGGCTTAGCCTGCTCTTCTTTTTCTAGAAGTCTCAGGTTCACATTAAGTTTTTTGTATGTGCTTGCTCTGTTTTCCTGATATGGGTATTTACTGCTATATATTTTCCTCTTAGGACTGTTTTCATTGTGTCCCATATGTTGTATTGTCATTATCATTCAACTGTGAGAACTTTATAATTTCTTCTTTAATTTCATCTGTGACACATGGGTTGTTCAAGAAAGTGCTATTTAATTTCTATGTCTTTATGAGCTTCTTTTTTTCCTACATCACTGATTTACAATTTCATTTTGCTATGGTCTGAAAATATATATGGGATAATTTCAATTCCTTTGCATTTACTTAAGCATATTCTATGAACTAGTATGTGGTCTATTTTGGAGAAGATCCTGTGCACGGCTGACAAGAATGCATATCCTGATGCTGTGAGAATGCTCTATAGACATCTACTAAGTCCATTTGTTCAAAAGTTTGGTTCTGGTCTAATATTTCATTGTTGAATTTTTTTCTACTTGATCTATCCATTTGTGAGAGTGGCGTATTGAGATTCTCCAATACACATGTATTAGTGCTTATTTGACTTAACATGTCCATTATATTGGTTTTATATAGTTTAGTGCATTGGTATTTATTACATATATTTATACATATATATTACATATATACATATATATGATTGTTATCTCTTCCTCTTGTATTGTTCCCTTTACAAGGTTTTAGTGAACTTCTTATCTCTCTTAATCAGTCTTGGATTCAAATCCACTTTGTTTGCAAATAGAATAGCTACCCCTGCTCTTTTGCAGGTTAATGCTCCATGGAGTATTGTTCTCCATCCTTTGACTTTCAGTCTCTGAATATCTTTTTCAATTTAATGTGTTTCTTTTATTCAGCATATTGTTGGATCTTGCTTCTTGATCCATTCTTTCAGTCTATTTCTTTTGATTGATGAATTGAAACTATTAATATTGATGGTTGTAACTGAAATGTATTGACTTATCCTTGTCATGTTGCATTTCTGTTGCTGACTTCCATTTCTCCCCCTTTTTAATTTTTTACCCCTGATGGATTCATTCTCTTGGGGTTCATGGAGTTGTCATCCTTGTTATCTCTTTCTAGAATGATCTTCACAATATTTTGCAGTGGTGTTTTAGTGTTCATGAATTTCCTCAGGTGTTCTTTATCATGCAAATATCTTACTGTTGCATTAATTTTGAAAGACAGTTTTCCAGTGTACATCAGTCTGGGTTGCAGGTTGTTGTTTTCTTTTAGGGCTTGAAATACTTCACTCTAAGCTTTCCTTGACTTGAGGGTTTGTGTTGAAAATTCAGCTGTTATTCTGATAGGTTTTCCTTTCTAGGTGATTTTTTTTCCCTAGTTACTTTTAATATTCTGCCTTATGCTGAATTTCTGAAATCCTGGTTATTATATGCCTTGCTGTAGATTTTTCTATTATGGTTAATTGGAGTTCCATATACCTCACTTTCTGTATATCAAATTCTTTTTGCCTGCCAGGGAAGTTTTCTGCCATGATGTCCATGGACCTTTTTTATATCATTTGTGCTATCTCCTACTGTTTCATTGACTCCAATCAACTTATATTCTTCTCTGTATCATCCAGCAGCTGCTGAATTGATTTCGCCTGGTCCCTTGCTATTTTAAGAATCTTTCTTTTCATGAAATTTACAAGCATCAACCCAGGAATTAAAGTGAAAAGCAGAAGGAGGAGGAAGAAGAAGATTGGGGAGGGGGGAAAGTATGAGAAGACATTTAAATAAGATACAACCTCAGACATTCAGTTACCAGAGGTAGGCCTGGGGCCAATGAGGTGGGGCAACCTGAAAGCCACCCACCTGGCCTCTCTGAAGTGGTAAAAGCAAAGTAAATGAACAAAGCTCTAGAAAAAAGTCAAATTAGTGATAATTTCTCCAGATTTAGCTATTACAAACAGCAATTCTATAAACATGGGTGCACATATATTGCTGTGGTATGATATTTTTAATTCCTCTGGGAAGATACCCAGAAGAAAAATAGCTGGGTTGAATAGAACCTTTAAACCTACATTTTTTTTGGAATCTCCAAACTGATTTCCACAGTGGTTGCACCAGTCTACACTCCCATCAAGAGTGGAGAAATGTTCCTTTTTCCTCGTAGCTCCTCCAACAATTGTTACTGGTTGATTTCTTAATGATAACCATCTTTTCTGAAGTGTTGTTTTAATTTGTATCTCTGGAATTACCCAGGATAAATCAATACATGCCAGTTATAACCATCAGTTTATCAATGTTAATGGTCTCTATTCATCAATCAAAATAAACAGACTGGCAAATGTATCAAGAAGCAAGATCCAACAATATGCTGCATACAATAAACACATTTAATTCAAAAAGAAATGAATAGACTGAAAGTCAAAGGACAGAAAACAATACTCCATGTAACAGGAACCCTGGAGAAAATTTAAAAGCAGTTAGGGGGAAAAACAGAGAAGCAGATGAAGAGGAAGAGTTTAGAAGCAAGGCAAGAGGACAGAGGAGGATCATACAAACTTTGAGAAACTGGCACAGAAGATAGAATGGAAAGAGATAAAGAAGAAATAAAAGGAAGAACAAAACAGAACAACCACAATAAACACTAGAAACCATGTTCACACTCAGATAAAAACAAGATCAAACAATGAGGAGAAAAAACAAAAACAAACAAATAAGAAAAGAAATAGAAAAATGTCCACTTCAAGTTTGTCTCTGTTGTCACTGGTAGACAACATGCAGAAACAAAGTCCAGATGCATGTTGATTTATCCCAACAAGCCATCAATAGCTTTGTGATGAAGTAGTGGATAATTTCAGTGAGCCTGCACCTTTAATTCCCCTGAAGTTCAGGCTGGTTTCTGGCCATGAGACTGGAACCAGACCTGTTCGGGCTGCAACAGTCAGTTCACCTCCTCTGTAAGCTTGAACTCAGCTGGATGGAGCCAGCAATTGTTCTGAGTTCTAAGCTCAGTTGGCCCCTCTCCAAGATGGCTCCTGGCCAATTGTGCTCTCCCGTGGGAGATCTGAGCCCACATCACTCACCTCTAGCTAGTGCAGTCCTCCACGTACACTGTTCTGTCCTACTTCTGCATCTCTATGGAGGCCTCTGGGGTTGCCAGCAGTCATCGTGTACTTGCAGGTTTCAACCACTCCTCCCATGCAGTGAGTCCCAACTCAGGGAAAAGTTGCTGTCCACCACCTCCTTCCTCTTCATAGAATGTCCTCTCTTTGCTCTCTCCATTGGCTTCAATTGTCACTTCAGATCCTTCCTGGGTCCAGGGGACCCACCTTCCTCCTTTTCTTCTTCACTGCTATGTTCCAAGGTCTGGACAGCAAATCTTGGAGAGGCTCTTTCTCTGCTGCTTGCCACTCTGCCATCTTCCCAGAAGTTCAACAAATCAGTATTAAAGTCACTCTCTTTCTAACAATTGTAACAACAAATAATACCTAACATTTATAAATGGTTGTTATTATAAGGTCCTGTGCAAAGTTCTTTATAGCTTTATCTTATGTAATTCTCTCAATAGAGCTCAATTTCTACCACACAGCGTATGATTTCAAAGCTCTGATTTTAAGCCACTTTTCAGTCTCTGTTAGATTTTCATTACTATAAAAAAAACTAAGATAATCAATTTATAAAGAGGAAGTGTTTACTTTGGCTCACAACTTTGGGAGTTTCAATCAATCCTATTGCTTTAGACCAGTGGCAGCACAGTTTATCATGGTACAAGAACATGGATAAAGCAAAACCCATTCACTTCATGGCCCAGCGTAAAAGAAAGTGGAGGGAGATGAGACTCTAGTTTTCTCTCAAAGTGCATGTTCCCAATGATAAGAAGGCTTCTTAAAAGGCTCCACTTTTTTAAAATCCCACAACTTCCCAATAATGCCACAGGCTCTGAACCAACCCTTGAACACATGAACCTTTGGGGCACTTATTTACACCACAATACAGCCCATCCAGGTTGTTGGTTAAGGTAGAAAAGCATCTTATAATTTCCCATTCTCAGTATTCCCTGTTGCTTAGAACTGCAGAACTTCTTCAAGGTAATTGCTTAGAACTTCTTCAAGGTAATTACTCTTCCTCATAATTACACTTCCTATAGAAAGAGCATAAGGCTTTGTCTGAGAGTTTCTGTGGTGGCTCTTTCAGTTCCCATTTCTAAGAATAGTGTTGTCTTTCTAAATTCTGCACACAGACGGATAAGATTCAATTGCTACCCACACGATCACCATGACTGCCAAACAGATAAATGTTAAGCACCCAGAAAAAAGTGGCTTGACCCAAGTCATAATGACTCCTGAAATGCCACTTTCAAATTGCGTGAATTGGAGAAATATGCTGTTGAGCATTGAGTGTTAAAGACAGACAACCAGAAACATAAAGTAATACATGAGTTACCATACTGACAAAGTCTTGGAAACTCCCTAGTGAATCTGCAAGAAGGAATTTGTATATAATTCAATTTCTTCAGGTACACATGTCCCTTAAAAATGGAGATTCTTGGGGGAAAAGGAAGGGAGATAAGTGGCAGGTATATCTTGTCTAAATCAAGGTCACCATCTTTTTTCATATACTGAGATGGGATTTCTTAGAAAAAAATCGTTACAGAATGGTTAAGCAGCAAACATAGGAACCACTGGCCCAACTACCTACAATCAGAAGTCAAATCACCACAAGCATGGCCATTAATTTAAAAAAAAACAGTTGAGTTGTACATGCCATTGAATTATGCAAGTGTGTCAAGTTTTAGAGCTATCACAAATCTGTGGAGATCAGTTAAAATCTTGTAGAGTAGAAAATTAGAAATTGTTCTGAAATCTACATTAGCCTCTATGTCGATATCAAACATCATTTGAAAGCATTAAATGGCAATGTCAAGAGTTCCTTTAAGAGAAAATGAGAAGGGGGGGGCACTCCATACATGTATTCAAAGTCCAGAGAATTTTACAGGAGGTCACAAGCAATACACTGGGAAAACTGAGCATGGCTGAAGCACTCAGAAAAAGATGCTGCTCTTAAGTGAGAAAAGGAGAAGGAAAAATTAGCTCCTCTATAGGAATAAGACTATAATAGTAAGGAGAACTTGCAGAACTAGAAATGAGGCCAAACTGACTCAACCCTTCAACTTCCAATGTTCACCAGGTAAGGCTTCCAAAATCCAATGCCAATCAGGCCAAATATAAAGCTCCATAGTTTACTTGTTGTGACAGGGTTAGTAACAAACAATAAATCTGTGACCAAATTAGCACCAATTTCCAGCTGCTTTCAAATACAACTTAAGTGGGACAGATTCTGGATCAATACCGGAGTTGTGCAGGACATTGGAAGGTGGAGTGACAGCCTCTCTGTTTCATTTGTGGTGAAAAGGAATACATTGGGGCAGATGACTACTGCAAAGATATCTAGTCAGCACATTAGCTATCAGTCTCCCCCTGCAAGATATACTAAAGCAGGCATGGGAGCTCCCCAATGCTCCTTTTCCCTCACAAACTGAGAGTATCTTAATACATTTGGGCCACTATAACAACATCCCATCCATACGATGGATTATAAACAACATTATTTCTCATATTTAGTGTCATAAGAAGGTTCTTGTCATTGTGTCCACACATGTTGGAAGAGTGCTTTCTTAGGTCACTGTTCTATATGTGCACAATTGCAATTCGTAAGGGCTCCACTTCTGTGACCTACTCAATTCCCAAAGACCCCATATCTTAACACTCACTCTGAGTGTTAGGATTCCAACATATCGATTTGGGGAATTCTAATATATCAATGTAGGGGATGGGCAGATACATTCAGACCACAGGAAAGGGCTGAATAACACAAGCCTGAGAGGACTCTGTGAAAAAAAATTCAAAAGGAAGCCAAGAAGAATATTCTGACTATTTGCTGGTATGACTAAGTTTGACTTTATAACACAACCCCTGAACTCTTGAGCCCTCCAAAGTGCTGGCTTCCCATACAGCACTGTTCTGCCTGAGCAGTGACAACACAGCAGAGCTCAAAGGCAAGAGCACAAACCTGCCAAGCATTTTAACATTCAGGTTGAGTTGAAGAGTCCCCTAAGAGATTCTGAGATTAATTTCTCTGGGCTCTGAAGAAGCCAGGGATGTTGGTAGCAGAGCATAAGAGAAGGAGATGAATTACGAATCTTAACCAAAAGAGAAATGCAGAAAAACAAGTAAATATGGCATAGAACCCTCTTTAAACTGAAACAGTTCCTTTCTTCTCTACTATGCTGCAAGAGACATGTTGAAGAGCAATCACTTTTTTCTTGGGAGCTCACAAGGATATACAAGGTAAGGGAAGCAGCTGAACTCCTCTGGATAAAAAGGAGAATTTTGCAAAGACGGGTGCATGGTTGAGAAAAACTAAAAGCACAGACCTTTTATACAAAAGTTGAATCATTGCTGTGCTGTACATGACGTAATTCTTGAATCTAATTCTTCCTCTCTTCCAAAAAATACCTTCTATGAACATTCACATAGCCATGGGTTATAGAGGTTATTTGGCAGGAGAGATACGATTGGTGTGAGGAAGTGCTGTGTCTAGCTGTCAGATGACAGCCGTGAAGGCAGGGCACATGGAACTGGGACATCCAGGGTACATGAGGTCTTCCTGTGCATCAGTAGTGAAACATTATGCAGAACACACACAGAGGGACCCTACAATGTAGGCCACTGAAAGTTCAGGCCTGTGCATAGGGCTGGCAAGGGGCACTTGTAGAAGGGTTTTCTGAGAGTCTGTTAACGTTGGAGACCTAGAGGTCTCAGGAGAAAAAATACAGTACCCTGAGAGAAATCAGTGCTATTCCACTTGTCTACTAATTCTGTATAAACAGTATGACCAAAACTCAATAGCTTCAAACAATTATTCGCCTTACTTCTCACAATTCTGTACATCAGGAGTTTGGAAAAAGTTTGACTGGGCATTTCTTAAGCACCAGTTGGAGCTGCCTGGGATCACTTAGCTGCAGTCAGCTGGTGGCTGGTGGGGTGTAAAAGGCCCAAAATGATTGCACTCAGCTGTCATGGGACCTGGTGAAGGTGTCGGGAAAGCTGAATGTGGGCGAGTTCCTCATTTCCCTGTAGTTCCAGAACTCCTCCACATAGTCCTCCCAGGAGTACAATTAGACTGTGTTCATGGTGGCCCTCCAGCTCCAAGTGGCAGCATTGCACGACACAATAAGCAGGAACTGCAGCCCCCTAGAGGCCAGATTAAGAACAGGCCCAGTGTCAATTCACACCCTTGGTAAGTGCTTGCAGATCAGCCCAGCATGTAGCAAAAATGGGGTACTCACTTCTGTCTTGTCTTCCAGCCCCAATACTGTTCTTGTTGTTTTGTTTTATTCTGATTAATTTTTTGGTCTTATTTTATATTCTGTTTTTATTGGTTTTAATGGGTTTTTTGTTTGTTTTATTTTGTTTATTGTTTTGTTTTGGTTTGGTTTGATTTTACCATACCTGTTGTAAAGGTCAACTATTCTGAAAATAACAAGATACACTATAGTAGCTACTGTTTTCATAGTATCTTTCTTAGAAGTTCTGTACCAGTTCTACTGCTTTGTTTTGATTGACTTTATTCTGCTATGTTTTGTTGGATTTTACTATCTTTAAAATAAAAAAATAAAAAAACAAGGGAGGTAGACTCAACTCCCAACAAGGTCATCTTTAATCTGCCATAAAAACAAATGAGTTTAGCTCAAAGACAATTAGTTGTTTTCCATTGAGAAGGATAACTGAATACATAGATCCATGCTACTCACACTACCCTAGAGACCAACCACATGTAGTGAGATTTAAGAAAAGGGGACTACAGTGCAGAAAGGACGTAGAATATGATGATGGCAATATTTGTAGGAAACTGAGGATACTGACATCTTTACTTCAAGACAAAATGTAATGAGTTGAGGTAGAACATCTTGTTAATGTCAGATGTAAAAGAGGCTGGAAGCAACTCTTGTCCTGAACCTCTCTTGTAAATCATGTAAGCAGAGAAGATTCTCACCATAAGCAGGAAGAGGCAACAAGTGGTCACTTCACATGACTACCACAGTCCCACACAGATGAAAGGGGTTCCCTCAACTCCCAAGGCTTCCCAGAGAAAGGACTGAACCCCCACATTTTGGTAGGGGGAAAGTGAGTCAAAAACACACTTCCACCCTATCTGTGATTCCTTTTTCCTCCTGGGAAAAACGCAGATGCAGTCACTTAGATATGAATCACCTTGATGCTTTACTGAAATGAAAGGAGGATGTCCTTATGTGCACATTCACACATTGTGTAAACAGAAAGAAGCAATTCCTACTGAATGATGCATGTTTTGACATTATCATCTGTCAAAACAAATATCAGTAGAGTTAATTTCTTCTTCTAATCAACAGGAGATTTTCCCTTATTTTCATGCAAATATGCCATGGTGGACTGTAATATGAATGTGAACACCTTCACTACCTAGGTACAACTTGCTGGCATTGTTCCACAGATTCAATTACTTTACAGACATGTCAGAAGAGTGACCAAAATCTGGATACTTGCTGGCAGCCAGCATGACAACATAGTTTATTAGAGGTGGGTGAACAAAACATTCTGAGAGAAGAAACTCAGGAACAAAACACTTCTTCACTACTTTACTTTTGTAGAGTATCCATTCCCATTCCACAAAAAAGTGCAGATCTTATCTGAAAACCAAAACATTCTTATTTCTTGTTTAGCATTCTTGTCACCCAATAACATTTCTAACTATGTATTTTTGTTAACCGAATGATGTAAAGTTTTGGATAAGACCCTTCCAAAAGAAATTAATAGTAATTCAAATCAAACTACCTTCAGTGAAAATAGAGAAATATACATCAGACAACTGGAAATTTTAAGACAGAATGTATTTCAGGCATAGCTAAATCCAGATGTTTAAACAATGTTCCCACTCTCTATCTCTTCACCAATCAGCTTTGCAAACTTCATATCTCTTTATATATTTATCTCATTATTTCCTACTTAAATCTTAGATAATATTCTCCAAAATGAAAAATGTCATTCTGTCTCTTATCATCTATATTTAAAATCTTCTTACATCCTATGTGCACATCTAGACCAAGCACACTGGTAGGGAAAGGAGTCCTGTTATTGTCCTAGTCAGGTCCTGAGCTCACCTTAAAAGGTATGCAGGCAATGAAAGCACAGTCATCAAAACTCAATGACTCAAAGGAGAGCAGTTCTCCTCCTGAAAAAGTGATGCTGGGAAGGCAGAAGCAATACAACTCTATCACACATGACCAGTCCTGTGTTTGTTTAAAGTGGAGAGCATGTGTTTGAAAAGATGGTGAAAAAATATTTTAAAGGAATCTGTTATGATTTATACATTGTGTCAACTTGAGAAGTCTAGAAGCTTAGTTAAGTAACTCAGCAGCTCTACATCCTGGGGTGTAGAGCACAAGCAGTTACTTGACCATTGTGTCAATTTGAGGTCAGAAGTTTAGCTGACAGACTCAGCAGGGAGCCAGGGGTCTTACTTTGTAAACATCCTCATCTTGTGCAAAGGAAGATTTGTGAATGCTGCACCCACCCTGGGTGGGGAGTGTCCTGTGTACTATATAAGGGAGGAGGAGAGGCTTGCTCTTGCCCCCTTTTTGGCTCTGGTTGCTTTTGCTCGGCTTCTACCTTGAAGTGTTACCCTGGTGCCATGCCACCTTGCCTTGGAACCAGCTGATTATGGACTGAAACCTCCAAAAACTGTAAGCTAAATAACCTTTCCCTCCCTAATTTTGGGCGTCAGGTATTTTGTCTCAGCAACGAGTGAAAAGTAACCAAGACAGACTCTAACCTTTTAAAATGTAAAATTCACTCAATTCTATGTCATTCTAATCTTTCTATTTTACTATGTTTTTCATCTATTGTAATTTCAACTTTGTTCTGTTTCACATGCATGTAGCTGGTTAGCTCTTTTGTCTCAGCACTTCCCTCTCCCTCACTATAGAATCATTCCCATCTGCCTGAAATCATACTGTATTATCTCCATCAGAAACAAACCCTCCCTGAATCCCATATTCCCTTCAAACTATTATATGTCTATCTTCTTTTAGCAGAACTTGAGAACAGCCTCTATTCATTATCTTTTTCTTTCATGCTTGCAGACTTTCAATACCTGCCTCCTTCAAACCCCATTGTCAACAAGGTCATAAAATGAGATCCATTCATGGTCAGTCTCAAACTTCCACTTGTGACATGTTCTGGTCATCTTGCAAGAAGCTTGCTTGTTGATTTCACAATACTTCACTCCTTCAGATTCCCTCCTACCTCTATGGCTGCATCTCCTCAATTCCCTTTACTAGCTAGACTTCTTCCTCTTAATGACTGTACACTTCAGAACATTCCAGAGCCCAGTCCTCAGTTGTCTTGTCTTTTTCTCTACTCATTTTAGGCAATGTTGTCTAATCTGTTGGATTTGAAGACCATCTAACTACTGCAGCCTCACCAATTTTATAGTCCAACTCTCATCTCATTTTCTAATTCAAGACTCATTCACCCAACTGCTTATCTAATATCTTCATTTGAAAGTCTAAGAAGGGTGCCATCCCACAGCTCCTGTGCAGACCATGCCGCCCAGCAGGGTTGCTCCCGGCACTGTGGACCTGGGACCTGCCTGGGCCTACCCTGCAGGCATAGCTGTTGGGCCGAGCTTGCGGACAGAACCAGGGTTGGGTCCACGTCACGCGCGGTGCCCAGCATAGCTCCCTGGGACCGGGAGGCCTTGGCCCCCACCCAGTAAAGGAGGAGGCTCCACCTGCACGCCCCGGGAGGCCGCCCTTCCTTGCTGCGCACGGGACCCAGCCTACTGGGTCCCGCGATCCTGCATGCCGCAAGAATCAGCGCGAACCTCAGGGGAACGCCAGCCAGCCGCGCAGGACACAGAGGTACGCAGCCCAGCCCAAATCAGCCCAGGAACCCAGAGCTGCTCACCGGGAATTGAGCAACATAGCTGCAGGGACCTGGAGAGCTTGGCCCCCCCCCCACCAGAGTGCAGAGTGCATGGCAGCTCCATTCTTCAGCCGTGCGGCTCGGCTCGAGCGTCTGCCATCCCACAGCTCCTGTGCAGACCGCGCCACCCAGCAGGGTTGCTCCTGGCACTGTAGGCCTGGGACCTGCCCGGACCTGCCCCGCAGGCATAGCTGTTGGGCCGAGCTTGCAGACAGAACCAGGGTCGGGTCCGCGTCACGCGTGGTGCCCAGCATAGCCCCCTGGGACCGGGAGGCCTTGGCCCCCACCCAGTTAAGGAGGAGGCTCCACCTGCACGCCCCAGGAGGCTGCCCTTCCTTGCTGCACACGGGAAACAGCCTACTGGGTCCTGCGATCCTGCATGCCGCAAGAAT
>RJWM01041074.1:0-15208 GCA_004363535.1 Dasyprocta punctata
ACCTGTAAATTAACTATCACATAAAATAAAGTGGCAGTTTTATCCCCTCTAGCTGTGAGGAGATTTGTATGTCAATGTCAACCATTAATCCATTTAATTAAAAATAAGAAGCATCTACCATATTTCATTTCAGCTCATATCAAGTATGCATCATGCCCTGTGAGTTACTTAATCTATAAATAAAATGCAAAGATGTTTATATTGACTTGTTTCCATAGTGATAAAGCAGTCTTCCCTTGAGTTGCCAAGGAGATGTGCAGTAGGCTAGCAAATTGGACAAGCACGGGAGCGATTTGTCAAGTCACAGGTTTAAGAAAAGTCAGGATAATGCAGTAAGAAATGATCAGCTAATAATAGAAGAACGAATCTCAGAATGTGAACATTTTGATTTTAATGACCTGCTACTATTTTTTTCTTTTTGTGAAATAAATGTGCACCTATAATTGAAAAAATATTTCTTATATAAGAAAATATAAGACATTCTGTTAGTCAATGTTCATATCAATGATGACTGTTTATTCCAAAGCAATCAAGATTTATTATAAAATAACAGTAGATCTTTTTCAGGTCTGGGACTTGTTTGGGATGGGTAAAATTGTTATCAATAAATCTGTTATATGTCTAAGGTGATTTTCTTTGAAATCAACAGAATCCTTAATCAATATTAAATTAAGAAAAAATGGTTTTTTGATGAGTAAAAAATCTTGGTAAAATCAAATGCAGCATCTCTTTTTTGATAGAAGTAAAAAATGAGCAATTCACAATTCAGTTTTATATTTCTCGACCCCCAGATGCCTGTTGTAACTGTCAGAGTAGTTGAAACCTGACCCAAAACACACAAACAGACAAAAACCGAACACTTCCTCCCAACTTTCTATCTTGAGTTCTTCCAAATTCCAGCACCTTCATTTCGACATAAATAGACAAATTGAAACCATCAGATTAGAAAAAAAGATTAAATTTTTGTTGTTTTGTTCTACAAACAATGGCTATAGAAAATTAATTGCTATTAAACAAGTGAAGAATACATGAAGGTAGCATCCTTAAGCAAGCTCTATGAGATTTCTGAAGTTTGTGTGACCAGAGAAGCAGAAAAGACAGGGGATTCCTTGAGCTACATGCTCTGAAAACAGGCAGCAGAAGACTATTCGGCCTAAGCTATGACATTAAATCACTTCCTAACAAAGAAAAAATGTCAAGGATAACTCCTTACACAATAACTAGAATTCTTTATCAACTTATAACAGCAGTAAAAAATTATGTCATAAGAAATTTTCTGCCGGGTGTAGTGGTGCACGCCTTTAATCCCAGCACTCGGGAGGCTGAGGTAGGAGGAGCGTTGTGAGTTCGAGGCCGGCTTGGGCTACAACGCGAGTGCAAGGCCGGCCTGAGCTACATAGTGCGACCCTGCCTCAAAAAACTAGGGCTGGGAGTTCGGCTCAGTGGCTTAAGCGCCTGCCCTGGTAAAAAATTATGTCATAAGAAATTTTCTGAATCATTTTCATTAATAATATGTAGCAATTTAAATAACTTTTAAATGAGTGACTTTATTTAGTTGCATATTTATGTCCACATTGATATGATTGATTAGTCTGGCAATTTACAGTTAAAACTGGACACATTTTTCAAATTCATTCAGTGGAAATATAATGGACACGTGTTGCTTTTCAGCCTCTCTTCTATTCTGTGTCTCTTTCATTGGGTAACAGTAGGCACTCTGTTTTCATCTCTTTTAGAAACTGCTTCACACTATGTAATTCTTGTGCATTGGCATAGTTCCTCCACCCCGGGCCGCAGTTGACAGAAAGGTGATATTCCTGTGACCTAAGCCAGACTGATTAGAATCCACTGGAGTTTTACAAATGGTCACTGGGACATAAGTCTCTCTCAAGCAGTCGTGAACTCTGACTGAGGTAAAGCTAGCCCCTTACATCACCTTTCTCTGCCTTCATGGAGGGATCCCTCTGCAGGAAGAGAGATTGACCGAATTCTTGATAAGAAATAAAGCTGAATGTGACTATTAATTAGAAATAACCAGGCTGTCACTGAAGCACAATCCTGAGTGTGTTTGGATGTTCAGTGGACTCTCTATATATGGTTCCTGGTTCCTTTCTCTCTGGTGCACTTCTATACCCAATTGACATGAACTCAGCAACTTTACTTTGCTGTGTTCACCCCCATGGTGTTTCTTCTTTGGAGCCAGCTAACTGTGGACCAAAGCCTCTGAAACCGTGAGCCAAATGAATCATTGCTTCCTTTTAGTTGTGTGTGTCAGGTGTTTGGTCTCAGCAATGGAAAGTCTGAATTGAAGTTTTACTTCAGTCTAGATTCTATTGTTCCTCCTTTTCCTCCTTCTCCCACTTCTTTGTTTTCTTCTTCTCTTTCTATTATAATAAGAATACATGACAGAACTCTACCTCCAACGAATTTTGAAGCATATTTTTACAACAGATCTCTGGAATTTAATCACCTTAAAGAACCAAAACTTTATATTTATTGAGAAAAAATTCCCCTTTTACTCTCCTTTCAGTACCCAGAAACAACCAAACTACACTCTTTCTAGTACTTATTTTTTGTTACGTCATATAAGTGGATCATGCAGTATTTGTCTTATGACTACCTTGTTTTACTTAGCATAATGTCTTTAAGTTTCAGATACATTGTTGCATATAGCAGGATTTTCATTTCTCTAAAGACCGAATGATACTAGATGTATATACCATACTGAATAACTTGATATATATGCCATACTTTCTTTATCCAGTCATCCATTAGTTGATGCTTAACTGGTTGTCATATCTTTGATATTGTGAATGGTGTTACAGTGAATATAAGGTTACAGGTAGCTTTTTGGGATTATGTCTCAAAATTTTAAAATAATACCCACAAGTGGTTTTGCTCATAGTTTTTCTTTTAATTTTTTGAAGTTGTTTCATATTATTTTCCATGGGAGTTGTAGCATCTTATATTCCACCAAAAGCATACAATATTCTCATTTTTTGTAACCTTGTTAAGAGTTTTAAGTTTAGAAAGAAAATGAATTTCATCATTTTAATTGTTGATGCTATTTTACACTTGATTACTTCCATTTAAAAAATTCTATTATAAAATTGAAACAAAAGCTACTTCTTGAATTGTGAATACTCAAAGAAAAATCTATAAAACTATATTTACAATTACAGGGCAGCATGTAATTTTTTAAAAAATACATTTGCCTCAGTTACTTTTACTTTATTTTGCATAATATTATGTGTCTAGCTTCATTTTCAATCTTTAAATAAGGTTAAGAAATACTCTGAGCAAATGCCCTTAAATACATCAATATTCTGTCTCCTTTGATTATGCACTTAAGGATACTTGAAATAACTTGGCAAGGTGATGGGCTGTTGTTATTTTTACCCACAGATTCTCCCTAAGTACAGAAGTTAAAGTGACTTCTCCTTGTCAAAATAATTTTTGGGCTTTAAAGAAGACAGTGACTGTAAGGGACTGGAAAATTTTAACTAAAGATTTGAGCTTTCAAAGATAAGAATGGAAGGGAGGGAGGAAAGAAGAGGCAAAGAGAAGACAAGAGAGGTGAGGAGTGGAGAGGAGAGGAGAGAAGAGGAGAGGGGAGGAGAAGAGAGGAGAGGAGAGGAGAGGAGAGGAGAGGGGAGGAGAGGAGAGGGGAGGAGAGGAAAGGAGAAGAAAGCAGAAAAGTGAAGGAAAGGGAAGAAAAATCAAGTCTTAAGTCGTGACTTACTCTGTTTTTTCTCTTGTATTTTTTATTTGTGCAAACTGTTGGAATCCTTCTTTGCTTCCTCCTTGGTATCACTTAATCAAGTCCTCTAGCTCTAATTTGAAAGTGTTCTTCACATTTGTTCACTCACTTCTTTCCTTGGCACAGTCCTAGTTCTGGTTATTACCACTCTCTTGCTCTCTCTTTTCTAATTTTCACTAGCATCCGCCAAACTCTTCCCTGCTGTGCAATCACAATAACAATTCTAGAATGTGACTCTCCTCTTATTTATTTTAAACCTTGATGCATGACAATTGTATGTCAAACAATCTCTTCCTTTTTTTTTTTTTTAATTTCTTTTTCCTTTTTTGAGTGTTGGCAAATCCAGCCCAGGGTCTTGTGCATGTGAGGCAAGCACTCTCTCAAGTACACCACTGCTCTCCCAAATCTCTTCTTTTCTTTTCTGCCTTGGATTCCCTCTCAAGAGGTCAGCATGGTGTCGCTTATTTCAGGAAACAGCATCCTAACAGCTCAAACATGGGTCAGGTGCCTTTCTGACTTACTGAACAGTAAATAACACATTTTATAATTCTCTTTTTACTTGTTCCTCAGTAAACCATAAACCATAAAATATTAGGGAAATTTTATTGTATTTCCAGTAGTGAGTTAAAAATTTTAATATACACAGTAAATTTTCAAGAAATACTTATTGAATGAATAAATTAATTTTTCCATGCTACTTTTGTCAGTATATACTAAAATTCACAACACCTGCTAAGGGAAAAATGACACTAAGTTGAAGCAAAATAATTTTTATCTGTGTCGAGTATCCTTAGTAAGATAAAGTTTCTGCATTTTATGTGAAAAAGCCCACCCTCATCTTTTTTGGCTCAGTAAATAAGGCTATACTGATTTAGTAGACTGGCTAGTGATTGAGATTAACCATCTCTAATTATATAAAATATAAAAGAAAAAAATTACCTTTAGAGAAAGAAATTCTAAAGCAACATTTGAAAATGTTCTTCTCTTAGCCATATATAAGAATTTAAAGAAGTAAATATATTCTACTTCTCAGAAGAAAAATCTCAAAATTAAAATTCCTTCTGAGTAAGCCAGGTCTAAAGTACTGGATTTTCCAATTCCCTTTTGGTTGGTGATCACTTGACTATGAAAACAGACTAGATTTAGAGAGCTGGTAACACCAAGTTTGAAGATAGGCTCCTTTACAGACATCTGGTCTTCATTTCTATGGATATTTGCTAGGTTAGGTTTTCTTCCACTTTTTCCTGTTTTGCAGTGGAACATTTGTTAAATTTAATTCTGTTTTTTATTGGCCACTGTGTCTAATTACAAGCTGCATTGTAAATGCTTGTCTAGTACATCTAACTATTTTGCAGAGCTTCTGTAAATGTGGTCACAATGAATGTAGACACAGATCATGATTTTTCTCATGAGTTTTATCTCCCAGAAAAATGTACTAGTGCCCCACCCTGGGCATTTAAGATTCATCTTTCTAGACCACCACTTTATTGCATTCCACTGTTGATAAATATTCAGAGGTATCCCCCATCTTTCTCACAGTTAACCAAAATTACTTGTATGGTTGAAAGAAAGAGACTGATGGAAGTTTCTAGAGGAATACAGTATCGTAGCAAAAGCACATGAGAAGATGATGATAAGCTTCCTACCAAATCCATATAGTCTAGACCCTTCATAACATTGATTTAGTTATGCTATGACAGCAACAACAGAAAGCAAAAAATCAGGAATAATATAAAGGAAAATCAGAACAACTCAGAAGTTTGTATATCTTTTCTCCCAACACTATGACTTTCTTGTGGTACTAGAGATTGAACCGCAATCTTCACACTGATCCACATCCCCAGCCCACCCTCTTTTTTATTTTGAAGCAGTCTCTGTTAGTTACTAAGCTGCCGAGGATGGGCAAACTCCTGATTGTTCTGTCTTGCCCTCACAGAGTACTGGGATTGAAAGCATTATGGCCCGCTACTCCAAAACAATAATTATGAAGCTGAAGTATAGGACAGAAAGTAGAAACATGAAATTGAAATCCAAAGAAGTGAGAAGAATGTCAGAGAATACAAGACTATATTAAACGAGTTGAAGATTCTATTTCCCCCAAAACTTTACCCCAGATTACAGTCATAATTCACAGATTTTCATGTCAAAGGAGCTATCAGTAATACTGAGGAGTCATGAAATGAATGAAAATTTTCACAAAACTAAAAGTGAACACATAATTGCCAAGTAATGGAAAAGTAGAAGAATCAGACAGAAGCAATCCATGCTAATGCTAAAAAACAAATGAAGGAAAACTAAGTAATTAGATGTAATGTCCTAAATATTGGTGTCCCTTAAATTTCAAATGTTGGAACTTAATACTGTATGTGATGGAGGTAACCTTTTGGGGAGTGACTAAATCATGAGGGCTCCATGATGGTGAATGGGATTATACTCTTATAGAAGAGACCAGTGAGCACTGTTTTGCCTTTCTGCTCTGTGAGGACACATCTTCTATTCACTTGCAGGGACAGGACTATAAGGCAGTATCTTTGAAGCAGAGAGGGAGTCATATCAGATACCTAGTCTGCTGGTGTTTTTGATTTCATAGCCTCTAGAACTAGGAGCCAAAAAATTGCTGTTTATATATTATCTAGTCTAAGATATTTTGTTATGGTAGGCAACAGGTTAAGACAGCAGACATATGGTTTTTAATTTGGTACTTTTAATGTAAATAATCAATATTTGTAGAAGGTACAAATTTTATATAATCTTAGACTGTATTAATTAATTAGGATTTTTTAACAGTTAAAAGCCAAGAGGTCTGATGGTTAAAAGCTTGACTCTGATGGCTAAGACCAAATGTAAAGCGTTGTGTTAGATCCTTCCCAACTGTTTCTATAGGAAGCATTTGTAACCATGAGCATGTATAGGTAAGACAATCATGGCCATATAGAATTTAAAACAAAATCAAAAGGAATACATTAAAGAAAACCTTAGGAAAAGTTAAAGGGAAATGGAACAGCTCTACTTACGCATTCACACTTAGGAAATCTCACATCCATGACATGCCATTTCTCCCCCATGGCAGGATAGCAGGAGCAAGGAGAGCCAGGACAGTTCTCTCCCTTTCAATGACAAGGCTCAGGCCGCCTGGCCAGAGAGGGCCAAGAACCAGAGTTGTCTCCCCTTCTCTTTCTCGAAGACTGAAGGACGCAGTGACGATGCTGAGGAGTTTTCATGACCACATCACTTTCAATGATTGTGTTTGTACAATAAAGTGACAAAACTTAGTTTCAGCTACTAATAACTTATAAATTAACAAGTCGATTTGCTAAGCAAACGTGCATTTTCATCCTATCTTGACTGCAAGGAGCATGTGAAACTGTGCCTAGACTGATGTCTTCGTATTCCATCAATACTCTATGTTCTTTTGCATCCAGTTTGTTTCATTTGCGGTATTAGACATTTAAGAAAGGAAACAGGAATTTCCTAGTTTTCTACTTATAGGAAAAACAGACAAACTAGGGTTTTAAAAGTACCTTGTAGACTTACTAAGACAGCATTGTAGAATGACATGAACCAGAAAGCCCAGTGATGTTTTCTCAGATTGAATCGGCCATGGGATCGTGTCCCACTTGCAAACATTGCAGGTTGACGCCAGAACTTACTTGTATTATCTCCATACAGACACTCTCTGCTACAAAGAACTAAGCTCTGCAGATCTGAAATCCAAATTTCTTCATGTATGAAGCCTCTGCTCCTTTTATCTGGAAAACATGATATGAAAATAAGGGAGTTCAGATCAACTATTCTTCTTTAGTAGATATTAGAAAATTACCTTTAGAACTATATGCATCCTGTGATTAAAAATAAATTAGCAAACAAATATAAAGTCTTCAAACTTGATCCTACCTTCTTGTCAGATCAAATTAACTTATCTTAATTTATCTCAATGTGTATTGTACCTGTAAAAATACCATGGTCATCATGTTAAGCATCAGTTTGAGGGTCTCCCAAATACAACATTCTTTTAATTACTTGCATTAAATAATTTTGGAGAGACAAGTTCTAAGGTCAGTAAGAATTCTTCAGTAATTCATTTATTTGGCTTATGAATTCTGACAAATACATTTAAAGGTATCATTCTTTTATGGAAGGGTACATGGTCTTTTTGGAATAGTGGAAACCCACATCTATTTTGGAACAAGACAATAGCTCTTTATAAGATTTTTGTTTATTAATATGTATTTATGGTACATAATACCTACTTGCCTTGTGGGTTGGTACATGTGCCCAACACAGCTTAATTCTTTTCTACTTTATCTCTTCCACCCCTGATGTTTTCCACTTTCAATCTCCTGATCTCCTTCCTATTTTCAAAAGATCCAGCTCCTTATTTCCTTTTATCTATTATTTTGCTCTTTGATTTCCTTTTTCAGAGTTCTGTGCTTTTGTTGCCGTCTTTTACTTCCCTAGTTAGGTTAATTTCTAAGTATTTAATTTTTCTTGATGCTACTGAAAATGGTATTGTAATCTTAATTTCCTTCTTGGTGAGTTCTTTATTGATGTACAGGAATGCTATTGATTTTTGTATTTTGATTTTGTGTCCTGCTGTATTATTGAATTTAGTTATTAATTCTAAAAGTCTTTTGCTGGAATATTTTAGGTGTTTGGCGTACAGGAGCATATCATCTTCAAATATTAATAATTTGATTTCTGTCTTTCCTATACATATTTACATTATTTCTTTCTCTTGTCTGATTGATCTGGCTCATTCCTCGAATATTGTAAGTGAACAGGAATGGTGATAGTGGGCATCCTTATCTTGTTCCTGATTTTAGAAGAAAAGCTTTCAACTTCTCCCCATTTAATATGATATTGGCCATTACTCTGCCATAAATGACTTTAATCAGATTGAGATAAGGTCTTTCTATAACTCTTTCCTTTGGCATTTCATTGTGAATGTGTGATGAATTTTACTAAAAGCTTTTGCTGCATCTATTGATACGCTTATGTGATTTTTTTCCTTGCTCCTGTTTATACAATGTGTTACATCTGTTGATTTAGGTATGTTGAACCATCCTTGTGTGCCTAGGACAAGACTTACTTGACCATGATGATCGTTTTAATGATTTGTTGCTTCCTACTTGCCAATACCTTACTGAGGATTTTTATGTTCATTAAAGAGATTGGCCTATATAGTTTTCTATTGTGGTTGAGTCTTTGTCTGGCTTTGGAATCAGAGTGATGCTCATTCTCATGAATGAGTTTGAAAGTATCTATCACTCTCAATTTCCTTGAGGATTTTGAGGGTTATTGGTGTTACAACTTCCCTGAAAGTCTTGCAGAAATCAGTGGCAAATCAATCAGGACCTGGGCTTTTCTTAGTCTATAGGTTTATTTTTAATTAATTACTTTTTATCGCCTCATTTTAATTTCTAGTTATTGGGTTACTCAGAATGTTTTTATGTCTTCTCTTTTCAGTTTTGGTAGTTCCTATGTGACTGAGAATTTGTCCATTTCTTCAAGATTCTCCAGTTTATTGAAGCACAATTTTTTTCTCCCTTCCTTCCTACCTTTCTTTCTTTCTTTCATTCATTCATTCTTTCTTTCTTTCTTCCTTTTTTTCTTCCTTTCTCCTTCCTTTCTTTCTTCCTTCCTTCCTTCCTTCCTTCCTTCCTTCCTTCCTTCCTTCCTTCCTTCCTTCCTTCCTTTTTTGGTACTGGAGATTAACTCATGACCTCGCATTGCCAGGCACAATATCTTTGGAGAATAATTTTTCATAGTAATTACTAATGATCTTCTGGATTTCTGCAGTGTCCATAGTGATTTTGCCATTTTCATTTTTAATTGCATTGATGTGAGACTTTTCTCCTTCTTTCTCTAAATTTGGCTCAGGGTTTGTCTATTGTTTCTTCTTTCGAAGAACCAGCTCTTTGATTCTTTGAGTTTTTTTACTCTCAATTTTTATTCTGATCTTTGTGGTTTCCCTTCTTAAGCTAGGTTTGGGTTTGGACTCTTCTTGACCCTTTGAGTATCTTGAGATTCATCATTAGGTTATTTGTATGAGCTCAATGTGTTTTTCTGATGTGAGCACTGACTACAATAAGCTTTCCACTTAGCACTGCTTTCAATGTGTCTTTTAGGTTCCGGTATGTGGCACTGGTATTGTCAATTAATTCCTGGAACTGTCTAATTTCTTCTGTGACCCATTGAGTGTTTGGAAGTGTGTTACTTTGCAGGCATTTATAAATTTTCTGTGGTGTCTTCAGTGACTGAGTTTTAGTTTCAGTGAGCAATCACATGGGGTGGTTTTGATTCTTATGCATTAACTTATGCAGACTTTGTGGACTTGTATTCAGTGTATTTTGGAGACAGTTCCATATATTTCTGGGAGCAGTGGGGTCTGTTGAAGAAGATAGCGATTGTGTTCTGTGCAGTGTGTGTTCTGTAGATAGCTATTAAATCCATGAGTTTGAAGGGTGCTCTGATTTTTTTTGTTGATTTTTTTGTTTTGTTGATCTGTCTCCTTGTAGAAGTCTGCACTGAGGTCTCCTATTATGGTTGTGTTGATGTTTATTTGATCTATTATATCTGGTAGTCTTTATTTTCTGAAGTTAGATGCTTCAATATTAGGTCCATACAAATTTACAGTTCTTATCTCTTGGGATCCTTTACAATTCTTCTGCTTGATACAAAATGTATTTGCTAAAAAGGAAAAAAAAAAAAGATCTGGGAATATAGCTTAGTAGCACAGCGCCACACAAGTCAAAACTCTCCAACTATGAGATTCTCAATTCTTGCTTGAGACTCTCAAGAATATATGGTGTCTCCATAAGACATAAATCACTGCCTATAACATTTTAATGTTATTAAGTTAAAATAACTGTCTTCAATTGTCACTGCCTGCCAAAACTTATGAAGTCTTTAGGGAAAGTTATTTTGTTTCTTTCTGAAATTTAATTAGATATTTTGAGTAAAAAATGGAGCATAAACTTAGTCAAATCAAACTAGTATGGATCTTAACTAATTTCACTAAAGCAAAGACTAGCATGTAAAAGAAAAATTACAATTCACTTAAAAATTTCAAAACATACTTGATTTTAGTAAATACATCTTTTTAGGATTTAAATATTTGTTTTAATGTAGTCTTATCATAACTATTATTTTGTGAATAAAATGACTTTTAAGCAACCTAATTTATTTTTTGCCTTGATAGATACTTGGATAGTAAAATTTAAGTTTTCTTAAATAATTAAAATACTACTGGAACACTAGAAAAAATGTAGAAATCTTTTTATGTGATATACATTAACAATCTTATTCATTTATTATATTATGAAAAAAGAACTAGTCCTTGAATTGATTTTCTTGGGAATATATAATAATTTTGATCATTTTTAAAATTCAAGTCTGGTCTCACTTTGCTATTCTAATCTTTTGAGTGTTATGGTGCTAATTGTCTGATCAAAGTTTGTCAAACAGTCTCAGTATCATTATGACCTCCCTTCAAGCAGAGCTGGATCTATGGCTGTGAATCCTAAGTCAAGGAGAGTGGGAGTTTGCAGTTCTCTCCAGACTGTGGAGTTTGTAGCTCGAATATTTATGTCCTTTGAAAAGAATCATGCTAGAAGGTTATTCTCAAAGCAACATTACCAAGTGGTTTAAGGAGTTGACTAAGTCAGGGGATTACAGTTTCACGAGTGGAATTAGATGTCCTGCCAGCAAGACTTGAGGAAGAAGCTTTTCCCATGAGCCTTTCTATCCCTTTTGCCAAGTGAGAGCGCTGAGTTCCTCCCTTCCAGAGGATGAAATGTCCAGATGCCGTATTGGAAGCTGAGAGAAGCCCTCATGGACCAGTGAATCTGCTAGTGATTTGATTTTAGCCTCCCCAGCATATGAAAATAAAGGAAACAAATTACTAAATTTTATAGATTACTCAGTGTTTCAGCTACAGAAACACAACACAAAGTAAGATAGAAACTGGTATATAGGAATGAGTTATTGATGTAACAATTATCTAAAAACGTGCAAGTGAATTTGGAACTGTGCAATGAGTAGAGATTGGAAAAGTTTTTAAGGAATTGCTGGGAAAATCTTGTATTGGTATGAACAGAGTATTAATAGTGACTCCGATGAGGGCTCAGAAAAAGAGAACTGTGAGGAAAATCTCACTCCTTTTAGGGATTACATAAGTGACAGTGAACTGAATGCTTGCACGGATTTGAACAGTAGTAGACACTCCGATGAAGGCTTGAATGGCTGAGGTAGGTGGAGCGTTGTGAGTTCGAGGCCGGCTTGGGCTACAACGCGGCGCAAGGCCGGCCTGACCTACATAGTGCGACCCTGCCTCGAAAAACCAGGGCCGGGAGTTTGGCTCAGTGGCTTAAGCGCCTGCCCTGGCAGGCGCGAGGCTGTGAGTTCAATCCCCGGTGCCACAAAAAAAAAAAAAAAATAGAAAGTGGAGAAATGATTGTTACAAAGTGACAAATGAGATCCCGGTTGTTGGCTCTTCGTAGTATTTTCTGGGAAATCAGGATTTTGTTCATGAAGTCTTTTCCTACACCTATGTCTTCAAGAGTTCTGCCTATCCTATCTTCCAGAAAATTTACTCTTTCTGTCCTAATATTTAGATATTTGATCCATTTTGATTTTAGTTTAGTTCATGGTGATGGACATGAGTCTAGTTTTAGTTCTTGGCATGTGGACACCCAGTTTTTCTGGTACCATTATTAAAGATGTTATCTTTCTTGCAGTGAGTGTATTTGGCTCCTTTGTGAAAGATCAAGTGGCTAAGTGTGTTTGGAATTGTTTCTGCATCTTTGAATCTGTTTCGTAGACCCCTAGGTCTGTTTTATTTGCCAGTACCATGCTGCTATTATCACTGTAGTCCTGTAGTATAATTTCAAGTCAGGGATTGTAATGTCCCCTGCTTTGCCTTTGTTGTCCAGAAATGTTTTGCTATTGTAGGTCTCTTCTGGTTCCAAATGGATCTTAGGAATATTTTCTCTAGTTCTATGAGTTCCACTAATAATATTTTGATTGGAATTGAATTAAATCTGTATAAAAATCTTTGGGAGTATGGTTATTTTCATTATATTGATTCTTCCTACCCAAGCATGTTTCCATTTTCTGATATCCTCTTTGATCTCCTTTTTCAGAGTGCTATAGTTTTTGGTGTACAGATCTTTTACTTCCTTTGTTAGGTCTATTGCTAAGTACTTCAGTTTTTAACTTCCCTAATTTCTCTCTCCATGAATTTGTTATTTGTGTATAGGAATGCTCTAGATTTTTGAGTGTTGACTTTGTATCCAGCTATGCTACTGAATTTGGTTATTAAATCTAGAAGTCTTTTGGTGAAGTTTTGGAATTTTCTGTGTGGAGTATCATGTCATTTGAAAACAATGGTAGCTTAATTACTTCCTTTCCTGTATTTATTTGTTTTATTCATTTTTCTTGTCTAATTGCTCTGGTTAATGTTTTAAAAACTATACTGAGTAAGAGTAGTGATAGTGGACACCCTGGCCTTGTTCCTGATTTTAGAATGAAGGCTTTCAGTTTTTGACCATTTAGTATGATGGTTATTGGTTTATCACAGATGGCTTTTATCAGATTGAGATAAAGACCATCCATTCTGATTTTCTGTAGGATCTGTATCAGGAATGGGCCAAATGCACTTTGTCAAATGCTTTTTCTGCATCTATTAAGATGATCGTGTGATTTTTGTCGTTCACTCTGTTCATAAGGCATACGTGTATTGATTTGCATATGGGATGAATTCTCCTTGGTCATGGCATATAATCTTCTTGATGATTTGTTGCATTCTGTTTGCCAGTATCTCACTGAGGATTTTTGCATCTAAGTTCATTAGGGAGAGTGGCCTTTTATTCCTTGTTTTTTTGGTTGGGTGCTTCTCTGGTTTTGGTATCAGGATAATACTGCTTCCAGGCATGACTTTTGGAGTATTTCTTCCTTTTAATTTCATTAAAGAGTTTGAGAAGGAGTGGCATTTGATTTCTACATCTCTTGTAGAATTCAGCAGTGAATCCATCAGGACCTCGGCTTTGCTTTGTTGGTAGGTTTTTAACTATATCTTCACTTTCATTGACTGGTATTGGGTTATTCAGACTTTTTGTATCTTCTTAAAAAGATTTTGCACAGCAAAATAAATCGCCAACAAAATGAAAAGACAATCCACAGAGCAGGAAAAAAATTTAGCCAGCTGTTCCTTAGACAAAGTACTAATACCTAGAACATATAAAGAATTGAAAAAAATCAGACCTCCCAAATCAAAGATTCAGTCAAAAAATGGGCATCTGAGATGAATATATACTTCTGAGAAGAGATACAAACAGTAAATAAATATATGAAAATATAGTCAACATCACTGGTCATTTGAGAGATGCAAATTAAATCAATGCTGAAATTCTATCTCACTTCAGAAAGAATGGCTATTATAAAAAAACCAAAAAAAAAAAAAACAAACAAAAAAACAAAAACAAAAACAAAACAAAACAAAACAAAAAACTAGCAAATGCTGGCAGGGCTGTAGGGAAAAAGGAACATTTTTCTGCTATTGGTGGGAGGATAACCTGGCGCAACCACTATGGAAATTAGCATGGAGATTCCTCAAAAAACTAGGATTAGAGGGCTCATTTGACCCAGGTTTTCCCCTTCTTGCTGATACTTTAAATTCCTGAAAGAATTTAAAGTATCACTCCACAGCTATATAAGTGCACAGTTTGTAATAGCTAAATCTTGGAAACAACAGAAATGCCCATCAACTGATGAATGGATAAAACACATGTGATTTTTTTATACAATGGAGTATTACTCAGGCATAAAGAAAGATAAACTTGAGACCTATGTAGTTGTGGATGAACCTTGAGACCATAATATTAAGTGAAATAAATCTGACACACATGTAAATATCACATTATCGCTCTCTCTCTGGTGGGAGAAACTGAAAGTGTAAATAAGAACCAAGATGCACAATTGATACTGTGAAATAGGAAGAAAGTACTCAACAGGAAATAGGGGGGAGAGAAAAAGGAAGAAAGGGGAAAGAAAAACTGAGAGAAGAAGGATAAAATAGAAACAAAGCTTTGTGACTAAGGAGGGGAAGAGGAGTCGCCAAGAGGGGAGGAGAATGGGGGAAAAAAAGAGGAATTGAGATATGCCATGTGCAGCTACGAATTCCCTACAATGAATGTGATCATTATGCCTACCTAAATTGTACCAATAAGCTCAATTAACTAAAAAATTGACAAATAATTTGACTGGAGAGTGTCTATGACCTGAGAGTTTGTGAAAGATAGAAGAAGGCTTTAAGGAGTGAAGAATTTGGGGTGTTGCAGGACTTCTCTTAACTGCTTATAGTAAAATTTGAGGTGAAAAAGGATGATTTAAAGATGGACTTTATGATTAAAAGAAAAGCAGAATATCAGGATCTGAAGTAATCTCAGT
>RJWM01041075.1:0-15109 GCA_004363535.1 Dasyprocta punctata
GTGTTCCTGGTAGAAACTGTAGCTTCATTGGATTTCTTTCCATATTCATTATTCTTAATGCAGGTGAGTTAGTTTGTGCACTGCTGTGATAGAAAAGTTTTTCACAAAATTGAAGTAAAATAAATAACATACACCAGAAAACAGCATTCACCATTTCTGTCATGTTTCTGCTTAAGTACACTCAGTATTTGGTCTTATGGGGGAAAGACTATGAAAAGCAATATCCTATCAGTCTCTCTTCTTTGATTTGATCTAAGGAATTCTGCCAAGTTCTGGCGGACAGCGCAAAACCATATGGGCTGTCACAAAGCCCAGCAAACATCCCTGTAGCTGGATCCTCGGAGGTATTTGGCTAGCAACAGAGATCTGGCTTGGTTCCAGCACTGAAGAGAAAGGTCCTGCATAGGGGAGGCTATGGACTGAATTGCATCTCCCCAAAATACACAACCTCCAATGTGATTGTAATTGGAGATAAAGCTTTCAGGGGGCAAAGAGAAATGAGTCACAAGGATGGGGCTCTTATCCAGTAAGGAAGTGGTTCTATAAAAGGAGAGGAGAGAGGGGGCAAGAGGGGAGGACAGGGGAGGGGAGAAGAGAGGGAGGGGAAAAGATGAGGGGAGGGAAAGGAGAGGAGGGGACAGGAGGGGAGGGGAGGGGAGAGGAAAGAGTTAAGGGGGAGGGAAGGGAAGGGAAAGGAGAGATCCACTATGTAGAGACATCAGAAGAAGACAAGTGTCTACAAACCAGGAAGAGAGACCTCATTAGAAATGGGGTCTGCTAGTGCCCTGATCTTGGGATTCCCAGACTACGTAATAGAGAAAATAGATCCCTGTTGTGGAAGCCACTCAGTCGGTGGCATTTTGTTATGGCTTTCCAAGCTGACTGATACAGGGCACGGCATCCCAGCCAAGTGATGAGAGGCGAGACTAAAGCAGCCTCCTTCCAGCTCCTGGGACTGGAGCCGGCGCCTCAGGTAGGCTCGGCTTGTTCGTGCAGCTTCTGCGGGACAGCCACAGCCAGGGAATGCGACTTTGCTGAGAGGGATGATGATAACTCTCTCACTTCTCTGGCGCTTTCTTCTCTAGGATTTCTAGAATGATTTCCTCTTCCTTTCTTTCTGAACTTCATCTGTAAAAATTTTAATTTGTTTTTCTAAAAGATAAAGACTCTTAAAAGTAGATATAATTATCACATCCCTCAAAATTAACAGTAATTCCATGATGCTGCCAGCTAATATCTAGTGTTGAATTTCTGCTTTATATATGCATTAAAATGAGCTTTTTGATTTGTACAAATTGCTTATTTGATTTGGGGCCCAAATAAGGCTCACTAATGGCAGTGAGTTCTATGTCCCTAGTTCCTCGTAATCTATAGAATCCTATTTTTTCATTTCATTGCCTTTAATTGTTGTCATTTTTGTTAAAGAAATTGGGTGATTTGTCATATAGATTTTCCTAGGTTAGATTTGCTCGTAAGTAAGTTTTAACATGTTGCTTTCTCCTCTATAGTTTTCTGGAAATGGGTAGTTGAGTTTAATGACTTGACCAGAATCAGGATGATTTTTTTCTTTTTTGGAGACTATTACATGAGTGGTAATGTTTTCCCAACTGATTGATCATTCATCTTGGTGCGATGCAGGCTGCAGCTGATGGTTAATATATAAACCCTTTACTTCACTGAGATGCAAGCTGATGCTATTCTTACAATCTTTTCCACTTATTGGCTGAAATAACTCTATGAAGAGAAGATGCTGTATCTTAATCAGCTTGGGCTGCTATAACAAAAATACGACAGACTGAGTAACTTATAGACAACAGAAATGTATTTCTCAAGCTGGGGTATCCTAGATCCAGAAGCTGGCAGATTCAGTGTCTGACGGAGGGCCACCTGCTGGCCCACAGATGATACCTTCTTCTAGGTGAGATCTAGGGATATGTTGAGAGGGTGGGGTAGAATAGGATAGTAACAGCAAGTCTTGAAGAAAAGCCAACAGCTAAGAAAATATTTGAAAGTGTTAAAGGCATTAATCATGTAAATATCCATGAGTAGTGTTCCAGAAACAGAGAAGGGCAAGAATGAGGGCAAAGAAGGCAGCGTGGCCAGTGTGGCATGAACAATAGCAGGACCAATAGGTGAGTTGCTCAGAGAAGTTAAAGACCATATGGAGTCTTGCAGATCAATAAAGGATTTAGGATTATCTGAGTAAACTGATGGATGTGTTGTATGGTGGAGGGTTGCATAAGAGAATTAATGCTAGCTCCAAATATTTTTCATACATGTTGCTAGATGAATGGTTAATGCGTTTTTGGCAGATGAAATTCCAAGAACATTTTGGTACATAGTGAGTTTTGAAATTTCTATTAGAAAGCCAAATAGAGTTCTTGGCTACACAAAAGATCTAAAAATTGGGAAAGAAATTCAGAACGAAGATAGAAATTTGGGAGTCCTTAGCACATAGATGGTCTTTGTGCTAATAGTCTGGATGAGATTGCCATGGAAATAAGTATACATGGGAGAAGTGAACCCAGATTTCACCACAATGAACTCCAAAGTAGAGTATGGGAGATAGAGAAAGAATCAGCAAAAGTGGGAATAAACAGACTGTGAGAAAGATGGAGAATTGGTCAGCTCTCCTGTCTTGGAAGCCTAAGACAAATGTCTCTCTCTCTCTTTCTCTCTCTGTCTGTCTGTCTGTCTGTCTGTCTGTCTGTCTCTCTCTCTCTCTCTCTCTCTCTCTATATATATATATATATATATATATATATATATATATATATTTTGTTTTTCCAGGTGCTGGGGATCAAACTCATGATTTTGCACTTGCCAGCCTGGCACTTACAGTGCTGAGCTAAATCCTTGGCTCCAACAAATATATTTCTAAAAAACAAGGAAAATTTACTATGACTTTGCCAGATGTTCATAGTTTAATTAAGATGGGAAGAGAGGTTGGGTTGGTCATTAGAGTTAGTGAGGTTAGTGACGCAAAAGCTGTTTTGGTGGAATGGAAGGACACAATGGGAAGAGAGGACAGACTGAAAGAGTATAGATAACACTTGAGTCCTCGCTATAAGTACAGAAATGAGTCACTGGAGGTCAAAGTGGAGCCAAGAGGGGGCTTTTAGGGTAGAGAAACAAGTTTTTGTTTGTATGCCACAGAAATAACCTGCCAACAAATGAAAACCTGAATCTATAACAAGGACGAGGGAGAATTGGCAAACCAACGTCCTTGAGAGAGAGAAAGAGATGGGATTGAGTGCACACATGGGTGGCAGGTTGAGGCTGGATAGAAGCACAGATAAATTCATTCTATTAGCAGTCAGGAAGTCTGTGGGCACAGATGAGGGTGCTTGTGTAGGAACGCACTGTGTGCTAGAGAGCTGTGCACGTTCTCATTGTTTCAAGTTTCTTAGCAAAATAAAAAAGAGGTCATCAGCTTAGAGTCTAGAGATTCAAAAATTGTGGAACAAAGTTGTTCATATGATCCTCTTTTTATCTGAATAGTAATGGCAGCATTTGCGGTGGGAACTCATTCACTCCTATTATTACCTCTGCCTTTTTTTTTTCTTATTAATCTCATTATCCATTTGCCTGTACTTTCTTTTCAGATAACCATGTTTTGCCATTATCCCTTCTTTTTTGTTCTTTTTTTTTTTCCAGTTGTTTATTTATTTCTGTGCTTTATTTCCTGTCTTTTACTTCTGAGGTGGGAGAGTTATTTTGTGCATTTTTTCCTAACTTGTGACAGATGCTTAGTTTATTAACTTTCAGTCTCTCTTTTTATCTAATACGTATTTAAGTTTTCATAGTTTCCTTTATGAGATGCATCAGCTGTCTTCTGTGAGCAGCTAAATATTTATCAGTATCAGCTCAAATATTGTCCATTTTTGTCTGTATGTTTTGTTGAGGGATTTTTTTTTAATTTCTAAAACTATGGGCTTTAAACTTATTCATTTGTTTGATTGTTTATGTATTTATTTTCATAGCACTGGAGGTAGGACCCAGGATCTTCACGCTGAGCTGCATCCCCAGCACTTCTTTAACTTTTATTTTGAGACACAGTGTCAGGAGGTCACTAAGTTAGTTGCCTGGGTCGGGTTGAAACTTAGGATCCTCCTGAATCAGCCTCCTAGAATACCGAGATCAGAGGCAGGCACCACCACTCCCGCATCTGCTTTTATTACTTATTTTTAGCTTAGTTACATTGCAATTGAGCTACACATGGTAAAGTTTCAGTTCTTCAAATTTTATTAGGACTTACTGTATGACCTTTCACTTGATTTTTTGCTGTAAACATTCCATGTGTGCTGGGGAAGTATATGTTAAGGGATACAGTTGTCTATGCTCATTGGGTCAGGTCTGTGAACTATGCTATTAAAATCTTTCATAGCTTACCTTATTGTCATATGTTAAATTTATCAATTACTGAGAGATATAAGCTAAGACCATCTATTATAGCTGTCAATTTGCCTTGTATTTTCTTTGCATTTCAGTCAATGTGTGTTTTCTGTATTTTGAGAGTAGGTGATTAAGTTACACCGTCTAACATGTACTGTCTTTAAATTTGAACATCTAGTTCATTTACATGTAAAGTAGTTAGCAATCTATCTTATTTATGTTAGCCGTATCATTTTTGTTCTTTGCATTTGTTCAAATCCATGCTAACTATTTTTCTATCCCTGCATACTTATCACTTTTCAGGGCACAAAGTCAATTGGCAGATATCTTTCTTTTGGACAATACAAAAACCCAGAGACTTGCAATACTGCAGTTTCATTCATCTTATTTCTAATTTACATATTATTGTAAGTGTCTATTAAATCAATCTTATTTTTAAGATAGTATAAGATACTGCCTTATACTCTCATGCATGCTTTGTTTCATCTTGCACCTCTTATATCCCACCTACCTGAAGTTCATCCCTTATCGATCACCTGCTTATAGAAAACATTCTCAATTTTACCCTGAAATGCTTTTTGCTGAATAACTGTGTACTTAGATACTTGTGCTGCCCCAACTCTTGACAGATATCTTCTATCATGGCTGTGTTTTGTAATTGTCTTAAGACACTAAAGGTATCTTTTTATTGCCCTGTAGCAACCCCTGTTACTACTGGGAAGGCTGCTGTCAGTAAGGATAATCTTTTGAGGGTTGGGATAGGTGGTAGAATTAATGGCTCCTGGTATTTACCCTTGTGAAGAGAGAGGTCCCACTGTCCTAACTTACTCGAACAGTCAAAGAGATAAACCTAGGGAAAACCAGGCAAGCCATGTGAGGCCAGAAAGAGAGAATTCAGTCTGCCCATTCCCGTGAGTCAGCAGAAGTCATGCTGGGTCTGGAAGGAGTACAACAAGAGGCCAATTTGCTCTTTCCGTAGTAAGTGGCACAAACCATGATGGGGTCCAGGAAGAGAGAAGCCAGTTCACCCCTCCCATAAGCCGACCAGCACATGGGGCTGAGAATCAAGAGCCCTCCCCACCATGCCCTTGTAAGCAACCGGCTGGTTTGGAGGACAGGCTGTGTTGATAGCAACTGAGGTTTTATTCTCTTTAAAATAAAAATAAAATAAAAAATTAAACTAGGGAAAACTGGTCGAATTAACTTTCAGCCAATCTATAGAATCACAAAAATAATATTAGAATTTTAACAATATTAATGTAATACTATTATTTAAAATAACAAATCATTGTTGTTTGAAGACATTATGTTAGAAGTGAATACCTATGTATCAACATATAATTTAAATTGAAATTATTACCCAGAATTGGATTTTCGCCAGAGCAAAAACCTAAAATGCATGGTGTTGGCTTTGGAAGTGGACCGTAAGTGGAGGCTGAAAACCTGGCCAGGAAATCACTGATGAAGCCTGGAGTTATGTTAAACACACTTAGTGGAGGCTGGAAAGGCTGAGAGGAATTTTTATTAGAAACTGTTGAAAGGGTAGTCATTGTTTTATACAGTGAAATAATTGTCTTAGTCTATTTGGACTGTTATGACAAAATACCATTAGCTAGATATCTTATAAACAAAAGAAATTTATTTCTCACAGTTCTGAAGACTAGGAAGTCCAAGATCAAAATGGCAGTAGACTCAGCATCTAGCAAAGACTGTTTCTCATTTCGTCCTCTCATGTTGGAAGGGCTGAGAGAACTTTTGGCAGTGTCTTTTTAAAAGGTAGTATACCTTGTCACAAGGGCTCTACTGTCATCGTCTAATCACCTCCCGAAGGCCCCACCGCCTAAGGCCATCATGTTATGGATTTGGATTTGAACATTTGAAGTAGGGATGGGCAGATACATTCATACCACAGCAAACTCACAGTATAGTTGCCAAGAGTCAGTTGGAAGGCATAGCTACAACCATTCCTTAACTTAGATGTCCAGCAGAAGGCTCAAAGTATCAATTGGCCTCATTCAACTGCCTATGATAAGACACAGGGCACACGCAGCCAGAGAGATGAACTAGAAGAAAGTGTTCAGACTGAGAATAGAATTTGGAGGAATCTAGGCTGTTATGGACTTACTGGGCTATGAATGCTATGGTTTGGGTATGTGTCCCCCAGAAGCCCATATGTTAAAGACTCGGTCCCCAAAGTGCTGGAACCTTTGGAAAGTGGATCTATTGCGAGGTCATTAGGTCGCTGGGGGTGCGGCCATGGAATGAATTCTAAGACCTCTGCTTCTTTTCCTCTCTTCTGCTCCCTGGTCAAGGGGCAAACTGAATAGCAATTCCAAAGTCAGAATGCTCTGCATGCCTCTCTCAGTCACACGCTGCCTCTCTCCTGCTTCACTGATGCTGTTCTGATCATCTCTGTTTACTTCCTTATTTGGGGGAATTCATATGAGTTTCTTTATTATAGCAAAATATACAAAATACTTATCACTATAGCCATCCATAAGTACAGTGGTACTTAGGTTCATGAATTCAGTTCTTTCCATGAGGTTATAAACTAAACTGCAGGAGAACCAATTCAGATTTCCCTGTATGGTCAACATTAAACCTAACCATTGAATTTGAATTGGTTCTCATTCACTTCGGTTTGTGACCAGAATTGTGGAAAGAATCAAGTTTGTGAACTGAGGTATCCCCTTACTGAATAAATTGAATGTCATTAAAAATACAGCAAACCTTGGTTTGTGAGCACAATTCATTCTGGAAACTTGCTTGGAATCCAAAGCACTTGTATGTCAAAGCAAATTTCCCCATAAGAAATAATAGAAACTCAGATGATTCATTCCACAGCCCAAAAATATAGTGTAATATTATACAAAATAATACAGAAATACAAAATATAAAGGAAAACAAATTAGCCTGCAATGCCCTTCAAAAGTCTTCGTGGCTGGTGTGAGAGAGATGAGAGAGGAGGGTTATTGTGTAGAATGACTTTCACTATCACTATCACTAACAGAAACCCTGCTATCTACTGGTCCAAAGGAACATTTTTCTTTTTGTGCAGCGTTAACAAGGAACCTATCCAGTGACGCTTACTTTTGCCTCCTTTTGAGCATTTTGCAGAAATGTGACATTGCACTGTCATTCAACAGATTCATTGCACTGTTGCAGCCTTATTTGGGTGGTGCTGTTTCACAAAATTTTGCACTGTTTCCCACATTTTACACATCTCCCTAATCTCATTTGAAGCAAGGACGTCCTCTGCCTTTTTCTCCATCTCCTTTGCAGACAAGATCTCCTCCATAACCTCTTGCTGTTGGGAGATGGATCACCCACAATTCTGCAATGAAAAAGAGAGAGAAGGACTATTGGCTCAGTTGTGATCATCTGATGTTCGTCATCACGCACTGCTTCTATTGCAAGACATCACTCATTTATCAAGTTAAAAGTTATTTGAAATGTTTACTCATCTTGCAGAACACTCACAAAACAAGTTACTCACAATCCAAGGGTTTACTACACATGCATTTAATATGTTATAGAGCATCCAGAGTATTTTGCTCTATTATCTTCATTACATGCAAAGTATTTTCATTCTCCCCACTAAGAACTCTATACTCATGAAACAATAACTTCTCTTTACTTCCCCTAGCTCCTGGCAATTTCATTCTACTTTCCATCTCTATGAATTTCCCTATCCTAGGTTCCTCCTATAGTGAAATCACACAGTGTTTGTCCTTCTGTGTCTAGATTATTTCAATAAGAATATTCTTTTCAAGATCCACTCATACTGTAGCATACATCATGGAAATTTGTCAATGGTAAGCTGAAGGCCCATTCTCCCTGAGAGGATCTGTGTTGGTCTGTACTAGGTATCTAGAAGTTGTCCAATGTGTGGACAACTTTAAATTAAATTCATTATTTTAGGATTTTAAAAAATCAGCCAAGAAATACCAAATTGACCTGAAAATATTCAGAATGGCTTTGATGCTGGGCCAACTTCTCAGAAATGTTCTTTACTTCTTCCTGCTCTGCTCAGCCCCAATGTCTTTATGAAAGGCACATTAGTCTAGGTCTACTGCAATGAAGTATCAGAGAAAAGGAGACCTAGACAACCGTGATATATTTTCTCACAGATCTGGAGGCTGCAAGTCCAATATAAGGTGCTTGTAAGGATGGACCCTCTGTGGCCTCTCTCCTTGGCTTGCAGGTGGCCGTGTTCCTGCTGCCTCTTCACATGGTGATGGCTCTGTGCACTTATAGTCTTGGTGTCTCGGGTGTGTGCTTGCCCTGGCATCTTATGAGGATATAAGTAATACTGAATCAGAACACACCCCAGTGACCTCACTTTTACTTAATTACCTCTTGAAGGCCTTCTCTCCTTATCCTGGGCAACTTAGCAAGATCCCGTCTCAAAATAAAAATACGTGGGAGATGTAGCTCAGTGGTAAAGCACTCTGAGCTTGATCCTTAGTACTACAAAAGAAAAAGAAGAGAAGACAGAGGAGAGGGAAAGACAAGGATATGAGGAGGAATAGACTGAGAGAAGAGAAGAGAGAGAAAAAAAGAAAGCAAGCAAGCAAGACAGACAGACAGACATGGAGGAGGAAAGGGTTCTATCTTTAAATATCATCAAATTCTGAGGTCCTGAGGGTTAAAACATGTTAATTACATGGGGACACAATCCAGTCCATAATATGGGGAGGTCAAGGTTCCTTCTGAATTCTCCACTGTAAGGGATCCCTGCTTTGGCACCTGCCCTTTTAATAACCAACAGCTAAACTTCCAGTCAACCACCTCAGCCAAATTCCTGAAGATCTGAGAAGTTTTAATGTTCTTTCCTATTTAGTCCTCTTTGCTCTCATCTCTACTTTGATTTTAACTTAGTGATGATTTCTCATCTTGTCAACTCTTCCATGTTTTTATGATGTAGCCTTTCATAGAATCAGTATCATCTACTGAACTTTACTCAATATACAAGCATTTTGCAACTACATAAAGTATTTTCTCACTATGTTTGTGTTTATTTCTCAGCAGTTATAATGAGAACCACGAACATTAAGCAAAGAGCTGGTCAAGAAGTGGGAGTTCACTAAATGTTTGTTGAAGGAATGAAAATTCTTTGTTAGTCTATGGTCAAATATGCTGATCTTTTGTACTGTGCATTTTCGTACTTCCAGGCTCCAAAGTGAAGAAAGTCATTGCCGTCATTCATACTTTAAATGTAAAATATATTCCAGAGTAAGAAAAATTCAGTCAATATTTCTAAAACACATGGCTGTATGAACACAGATGAAATGAGTATTATTTAGCCAACCTGAGTAATAATTACATTCCAGGCCTCTAAAGACACTCTGTGGCTAAAGATTCCTTTCAATGTGATTATAACTTTTGATTATGTTTTCTGCACTCCCAGAATAAATTAATCCTATTGGGAGATATACCTGCATATCATCTGGCTCCGCCTCATTCCCTTCCCCCCGCCTCTATTATGCACCTCCAAAGAATTTGTTTATTAGGAATCTTTTTCTGAGCCATGTCCAAGGATTTAGAACTTGGAAACATCAAAGAAGTCTTGGTACAGAACTTAACAAAGGAATTCTCTTCCCAGAGTCCTCTCAGCTGCCCCTTGGTTTCCCTAATCTCTTGCACTCTTCCTGTCTGCAAAGCCTAAGGAAGGAGGGAAAGGGCCATTCAGCTCTGTGACGGTGACCAGTGCTCACTGAGATGAGGTCCCTCACTTCCAAAGGTCCCAAGAGCACATTCCTCCTTTGGCGAGGTGTCCTATTTATACCAGTGACCTTCCTCACTTACAGAGCTTGAACAGCTGCACAATATATATAACAGAATGGAAAGTAACATGACACGTGTCTCAAAGAAAAACTTGGGACAGCGATATGTGTCCAACACTCCTCTCAGCTCTAACGGGCTCTGCTTCTTTGACTCTATATCATATAAATCACATGGGGCCAGCAGGAGTCAGGGCAGAGGAGGTACTTTTAGGGGACATAATTTTGACTTCCTGAACCCAAAGCCTGAAATAAGAAGGAAAAGAGACTGCTGATAAAACTTTTAATGAAGGATATAGTTTTGCTTTTTAAAATCTGAAACATTTTCAAAAGCACCAATCATTCCACCCAATGCATTTAAAAATAATTATATATTTTCCAGTACTCCTGGAAATCCAGAATCATGTTTATATTTGTGTTTATTTTATTTTGTTTCTCAGTGTACAGGGTTGTAATGATTAAGAATAACAGAGTCATGAGCCCTGAGCAAGGAGCTGAATACAAAGTGGGAATTCATTGAATATCTGTTAAATAACAGCATGTTCATTGTTGTTATATGGTCAAGTAGGCTGCTCTTTTGTACTGTGCATGTTACTATTTCTGGACTCAAAGTGGAAAAAGTATCCCCAGGACCTATCTCACACGGTGCCTCATACCTGATAGTCACTCATCTCACATGTTGTCACTAAGAAAGTGCGACAATCTCAAGAGTGTATGCATAAGCATACACCACGGATTGAAAGGAATCATTCCATTTATGAACACCCCCACTGGATACTCTGGCTGTTCAAGAAATCAAGTTAATTGAACTCTCTTCCTTATCAGCAAAGGACTTTCTCCATCTGACCACTGAGCTCAGCTCAGTACTACAGAGCTGGAAAGCCAAGGTCAAGGGGAGCCATCAGTCCTAGAGCTCCCCTGTTGTCTGGCTTCTGGCTTACCCTCATCTTCCCCATTATGCTCCTCCAAAGCAAGTGCGGTACTGTGGCTCAGATTGCTGCAATCACTGGATGCAGCTCTGGAAGACACCATCCTACACTTTCATTATCCTTGTCTCTGAAACGCGCTCTCTCTTTCTAATAGCGTAGCAGGAAAACAGTTATGCTGTTTTGCAGTTATTAAGCTGTCAGCACCACTTGGAAGAAAACACAAAAAGCATACAAACACATGAATGTGTTCAAATACTTTGGAAGTAAGTGTATTTTTCTTTCAATATCAGAAGAATATGGGGACTTATTTCTTTCTACCACACCCCCACCCAATTTTACCCACTAGTCATTTTCTGGGAAATAAAGTTAGTTTTACTTCCTGTTACCATTATTTTTTCAGGAAAAGAGTAGGTTTTGAATGGGAGAATGGAAAAATCACTTCTTCAATATACAGTGAAATCTGTTCCCAGAATTCAAAAGGCTTCAAGGAGGAAATATGGGGAAGGAAGATACTAGAAGTGGTTGTCTGTAAAACTTGAGACTGTGTTCTAGATAGTCTGAAGTCATTTCCTGCTCCAGAATTGTAAAATCCTGTGATTGGAATGAAGAAAAGTGGAAAGGAGGAAAGACAGGTGAGTGACAAGTTTGATGGTGCCTTAGAGATGACTTGCATGCAAGACTTGAGCTGCCGGAATGACCAAAAGAATCGAGGAGCTAATGGTAGAGAGAGTTGACATCACTTCTTGGGTGGAGAAAGACATGATAAAAAAATAAACCTAGGTCAGGAAACCAGGAAAAGCATGGAGGCTAGGAGAGACTGAAGTCTGACCGGTCGGACAAGGTACAACAGATATCAAGGAGCTCTACAAATCAGACTTTGTGAACCCCAAATGGCAGGTGAGGAGAAGAAAAAAAGAATCCAAGAACTATCAACTTTCAGTGATTCAAGCAAAGCAGAGGGGAGGCAGCAGCAAGGAGGTTGACTTGGACTAAGGAAAACTCTCCCCTAAAAGATAGAACCTGCTCACAGAACTGGGTTCAAGATAGCTCTTCTGACCTCAGGAATAGGCAAAGGTCAGTTTTCAAAATAAGATCTAAGTAAAGCTGAGTGGCAGGCACAGAGTAGTCTATGGGGTATGTTAATGATGACGATAAAGCTGATACTTCTTCTAGTAAGAGATGGGCCCTCTTTCCTCCACCCTTGAACCTGGGCAGATATTTTTTCTATTGATTTGATCAACAGAATATGAAGGAAGTGATGCTGCACTAGTTTCTTGTCCCAGGCCTTAAGGAACTAGTACCTTCTATCATGGGCCCTAGACACACTTGCTTTTTGGATGCAGCTGCCATGCTGTGAGGAAGCCAAAGCAGCCTTCTAAGGAGAGATACACATGAAAGAAACAAGAGCTCTGCCTAGGAACCCCAGCTGACTCATAAGCAACAGCCAACGTGTGATGGGAGGGAGCCATCTTGGAAATGGTTCCTCCAGCGCAGTTGAGCTACCTCTGTTGATGGTAGATGGAGCTACAGCCAGCTGTCTCTTCTGAAGCTTGCCTGAGTTGCCTATCCATGAGCAAAACAAATGATTGCTCCTGTTTAAAAACAAACGAGGTTTGGGGTGATTTACTATGCACCAATAAACAGCCAGACCCTTCATCATACTATTATCCATTTTTACATACGTATGGAAATTCCTGGAATAAAAACATTTTCTGTGGGTATGGAAGCACAGCAGCATGGTGTGATTTAGGATTTTAAGCCTAGGAGAGCAGAGTTTTTCCAAGGGTGGTCAACAGTCCCCTGGGATTCTTGCAAAATAGATTATTAGACAAAATGACTCAGAATCTTCCAGAAAAAGAAAAAAGAATCTGAATTTTTCACAGGCACTGCCTGGAAATTCTGATACCCTTTGAAGATTCAGGCAAATTGGGTTAGAGCCATGGTTCTTGACATTAGCTTCATTTCATAATCAGCTGGAGGACCGTGCAAAGTGCCGGAGTCTGGGTCCCACCTGTATAGTTAATGATTTAACAGTTTGAGGTGTACCTGGGCCCTGGAATTTTCAAAGCTCTTTGGAAGATTTCAGTGCAGTCTGGCCTGGGAACTGCTGAGAGGGGAAATTAGGATCTGGGAGTTTGTAACATCTGAGCCTCAGAAGAGTCTGTTGGCAACACGTGTAGGTAGGGATGAGCGCTTCAGACACTGGGACCCATACGCTCAAGAAAGCCATCTGTGAGGATGCAAATCTCAAAAGAGCAATAGAAATTCTTTCTCATCCTGTGTGACAAGGACAAAATTCATCACTATGGAGTGGAGGACAGAAAAATATGGAAAAGAACTCTGCACTGATACTTATGAACTAATGGGAAATGAAAGTAGCAAAGCATAAACTCAAATTTTCCTTCACGATTGTGTTGAAAATCAACATGCTGCCAAGAAGAATCCTGATTTATGTTTTCTTTTACAAAATTGTTTGTACCTCCACTTTAACTCTTTTACTTCTTTCTTACTATGATTTTATATTTTGGGCATCTGAGTTCAAGTGGCGTGCTGAGTTACTAAAGAAGCAGGCAGCAGGGAAGAGTTGCTAAATGCCAGGAACATGCAAGGTGCTTCCAATAGATTTAAGGCTCACAAATGGGACAAGGCACAAATTATTAATGCATGCATATTCAAGCCTTTGCCTCTGTGTGCTGCTAAAGATAATTTTGTAATCATCTACTTGGTTTCAACCCTCTCCTCTCAAAGTCCTCAAAATTGAAGAGGATCTAGATAGATGAACTAGAAAGAGGAAAGAGACAGCAGGAAACCAGACTGGCCATTTGTTGAGAGTTTACTCAGGTATGTGAGAGAATTAGACAGAGGAAGAGAAAAGGTGCAAGTACTGCTGGGGATAAAGAGAGGAATCTCTCCTGACAGTAGTGGAGAAATCCAAAGAAGAGGATTATGTTGCCTTTTAAGTACTTTTGCTCGCTCCTTGGATGCCTCATCCATCCTAAACCTGGTCCCATGTATGAAGGCACTGTGGGAATAGGAACCTAATGTGAGAAGTTTTGAGCCTACTCCAGGGACTTTCTGCTTCTCTTGTAAATTAGAAGCAGGACTCTTGGACCAGCATTCTACACACTCATGTGCACGTTTATTGATAAGTTGCCAAGAATGACCATTATATATTCAACTAGTCAATTGTTTAGTACTGTAAGAGAAAAAAAATGAGTTTATTGCAGTTGGAATCTCAAATCTGAAATATTTTGTAAATACAGTCATGTGAGAGAAGTAAAAGAAATTCCCGTTGGTCAGAAGTAAACCAGACCACTAGATCTGCTGCGTATAAAATCAGTCTCTTGCATGGAACAACCACTTCTCGTGGGCATCAAAGTAATAAACCAAGGGCATCATTGGGAAATGGTGCTGAGTGAGTGTTTAGGGGCAGAGATGGTTCATATTGCCCATGGTTCGCATCTCTCCATTACCCCAATTCCTTGCAGTTGGGTTGGGGCCATATGGCTAGACCTGGACAATGAAGTGGTATTTGTTACTTTTAGTGCATTTCAAAGCCAATGTGTTTCTGGTATCCTTTTCTTGCCCTTTCCATCGTAGCCTGGAAGCTAAATGCTGCAGACAGCATCCTCTAAGACAGAAAAACCCAGACTCCAAAATCAATATTTTGAAAAGAACTACCAAGGGGAGCCACCTAGAAGTATGATACGAATATAAAGCACACTTTCGTTATATTAACCCACTGAAATTTTGAGGTTTATTTGTTCCTGAAGCGCAGCTCAGCTTTGCACTGACTAGCACCCTCCCTGGCAGAATTGGGAAGGAGTCTGACTTATTCTTCTTACTAAAAAATTATGGGAGGAAATCCTACATGGCTTCTACTTTAGAAGTCAATTCAGAAAGGTTACCTTTTAGTTTGGTGTGAGATCAAAAGACAGATTAACATAAATATCATGAAGCAGGATAATTTTGTGTCTATTTGCCCAGATTTTCTGATGTTCA
>RJWM01041076.1:0-15105 GCA_004363535.1 Dasyprocta punctata
GATGAATACACACTTCTCAGAGAAAGAAATACAAATGAAAAATAAATATATGAAAAAATATTCAACATCAATGGTCATTCGGGAAAAGCAAATTAAAACAACGCTGAGATTCCATCTCACTCCAGAAAGAATGGCCAAGATTAAAAAATCAAGCAACAACAAATGCTGGAGGGGCTGTGGGGGAAAAGGAACTCTTCTCCACTGTTGGTGGGAGTGTAGACTGGCGCAACCACTGTGGAAGTCGGTGTGGAGATTCCTCAACAAGCTAGGATTAGAGATACCATTCAACCCAGCTATCCCTCTTCTGGGCACTTTCCCAGAAGAATTGAAAACATCATACCACAGTGATATCTGTGCACCCATGTTTATAGCAACTCAATTTGTAATAGCCAGATTTTGGAAACAACCCAAGTGCCCATCAATCAAAGAATGGATAAAAAAGATGTGGTATTTTTATACAATGGAGTACTACTCAGCTATTAAGAAAGATTGCATTGAGATTTTTGCAAGTAAATGGTCACGACTTGAGACCATACTCATAAGTGATATAAATCAAACTCACATGTGTAGATACTGTATTGTCTCCCTAGTTTAAGAAATGAAAAAGTTTATATGTTCCAAAATCTATAATAAATACTATGTAAGGGTAAAAAACAGCTCAAAGAGCAAAAGTAATTGGGAAGGGAAAAGGCCGAAAAAGAAAAGGGAAGAGGAAAAGATATAAACCTGTATATATGTATATGTAAGATAACTAAAATGAACACACTACTGAATGTATTCGTTATTGAGAAAGAACAGTTAATGCTCGTGTGATTGGATCAACTTTGCATGTCTATATCTGTTATTGTAAGTAACCATTTTAAAGATAACGATACACAATATTGCAATCATTGTCAAGTTTCTATCGTCCGGTTTTGTAAACCAGTAATGTTACTGTTGTGCATTTACTCTACTCGTTTGTTTGTCTCTTTGGCTTGTTGTCTTTGTTATATGTGTCTTTTTTTTCTTTTTTTTTTTTCTTCGTTTAAATAAAAAACATCTTTCTTGACAGTGAGTAGTATTCCATTATATAAAAATACCACATCTTTTTTATCCATTCCTTTATTGATGGACACGTGAGCTGTTTCCAAGACTTGGCTATTACAAATTGTGTTGCTATAAATATGAGTGAACATATAACACTGTGCTATGATGTTTTCAATTCTTCTGGTAAAATGCCCTGAAGAAGGACAGCTGGATCAAATGGAATCTCTAATCCTAGCTTCTTGAGGAATCTCCACACTGATTTCCACAGTGGTGGCACCAGTCTACACTCCCACCAACTGTGTAGAAGAGTTCCTTTTCCCCACAGAGCCTCCAGCATTTGTTTTGGTTGATTTCTTGATCTTGGTCATTCTTCCTGGGGTGAGATGGGATCTCAGTGTTGTTTTAATTTGCATTTCCTGAATGAACATTGATGTTGAACATTTTTTTCTGTATTTGCCATTTGTATTTCTTTCTCTGAGAAGTGTGTATTCACCTCAGATGCCCATTTTTGGATTGGGTCCTTGATTTTTAGGGGCCTGGTTTTTTTTAATTCTTTATATGTTTTATATAGAGGTCCTTTGTCTGAGGGACAGTTGACTAAGATATTTTCCCAATTCGTGTTTTTTTTTTTTTCACTTTTTTGGAGATTTTGTTTGACAGCAGGAAGGTTTTTAAAAGATCGCAGATTTTTATTCTGGGAAGTATTTCCCCTGCAGTTTGTTTTTTGTTCATGAACTTTCTGCCTACTCCTATGTCGTCAATATTTTTACCTTCTTTATCTTCCAGGAAATTTAGTGTCTCTGTTTTAACATCCAGATCTTTGCATCCATTTTGAATTTACTTTAGTGCATGGTGATAGACATGGATCTAGTTTTAGTTATGGCATATGGAAAGCCAGTTTTTCCAGCACCACTTATTGAAGAGGCCATCTTTCTCCCAATGTACATGTTTGGCCCCTTTGTCAAAGATGAGGTGACTGAGTGTGTTTGTAGGTGGCTATGTCTTCTTATCTATTCCATTGATCTTCAGGTCTGTTTTGATTCCAGTACCATGCTGATTATATTACAGTAGTTTTGCAATATAATTTCAGGTTGCAGATTGTGATGCCTCCTGCCTGACCTTTGTCGTCCAGAATTGCCTTTGCTAGTCTAGGTCTCTTCTGGTTCCAGATGAATTTTGGGGATGATTTCTCTAGCTCTGTGATGTACACAAGTGATATTTTGATTGGGATTCTATTAAATCTGTATAACAATTTTCAGAGAATGGCCATTCTCATCATGTTTGTTCTTCCTATCCATGAACAGGAAAAATCTTTCCATTTCCTGAAATCCTCTTCAAATTCCTTTTTCAGAGTGATGTGATTTTCACTGTATGTATCTTTTACTTCCTTTGTTAGATTGATTCTTAGTATTTCATTTTTTTATATGTTATAGTGAAGAATGTGGTTTCCCTTATTTCTCTGTCAGTGACTTTGTTGTTTATGTACAGGAATGCTATTGATTTTTGAGTGTTCACCTTGTATTCAGCAACATTACTGAATTTGGTTATTACATCTAGAAGTCTTCCAGTGGATTTTTGGAGGTCTTCTATGTAGACTATCAGATCATCTGCAAATAATGATGATTTTACTTCTTCCTTTCCTATTTTTATTCCTTAAATTTTTCTCTCTTGTCTAATTGTACTGGCTAATGTTTCCAGAACTATATTGAATAGGAGTGGTGATAACGGACATCCTCTTCTTGTTCCTGATTTTAAGTTGAATGTTTTCAGTTTTTGTCCATTTAGTAAGATGTTGGCTGTTGGTTTATGATATATGACTTTTATTAGGTTGAGGTGGAGGGCAGCTATTCCAATTTTCTATAGGGTTTTTATCATGAATGAGTGTTGGATTTTGTTGAAAGCTTTTTCTGCATCTATTGAGTTGATCATGTGATTCTTGACCTTGGCTCTGTTGGTATCATGTATTACATTTATTTGTTTGTATATGTTGAACCATCCCTGCATTCCTGGGATAAATCACACTTGATCACCGTGTATAATCTTCTTGATGGCATGCTGTATTCTATTTGCCAGTATTTTATTGAGAATTTTTGCATCTATGTGCATTAGGGAGATTGGCCTGTCATTTTCTTTTTTGGTTGGTTCTTTCTCTGATTTTGGTATTAGGGTAATACTTGTCTCCTGGAAAGTGTTAGGGAGACTTGCTTCCCTTTCAATCTCATTGAAGAGACTGAGGAGTGTTGAAATTGTCTTCCCTAAATTTTATATAGAATTCAGTGTGACTCCATCAGGACCTAGGCTTTTCTTTGTTGTTAAGGTTCTGACTACATTTTCAAATTCATTAACTGAAATTAGCTTATTCAGCAGTTTTGCATCTTCTTGATTCAGTTTTGGTAATTCATAGGTTTCTAGGAATCTGCACATTTTTTCTGTGTTATGAAACCTATGGGAGTAAGGTTTTCAAAGTAGGTATTGATGATCTTCTGTATTTTCCTTTTCATTATGTATTGCATGGATTTGAGTTTTTTCATTCCTCTTTTTGATAAGGTTGGTTAGGAGCTTATCAGTTTTATTTATTCTTTCAAAGAACCAACACTTCGATTCATTAATTCTTTCTATTATTTTCTTAGTTTCAATTGCATTAACTTCTGCTCTGATCTTTATAATTTCCTCCCTTCTTTGGGCTTGGGGCCTGACTTGCTCTTATTTTTCTAGACATTTGAGGTGCATCATTAGGATGCTTATGTGTGTTGTTTCCATTTTTCTGATGTGGGAGTTTATCACTATAAGTTTCCCTCTGAGGACTGCTTCTATTTTATCCCACAGGTTCCAGTAATTTGTATTTGCATTTTGATTCGATTGTAGATATTGTTTAATTTCTTCTTTAATTTCTTGTGTGACCCATTGATTGTTTAGGAGAGTGTTATTTAATTTCCATGTGTTTATTGGGTTCTTATGGGGTTTTTTGTCATTCATTTCCAATTTTATTGCTCTATGGTCAGATAATATGCATGGAATTATTTCAGTTCCTTTGCATTTACTTAAGCATGTTCTGTGGAATAGTATATGATCTATTTTAGAGAATGACCCATGTGCAACTGGGAAGAATGTGTATTCTGATGTTGATGGGTGGAGCACTCGGTACACATCTGCTAGGTCCATTTATTTACAAGTTTGATTCAGTCCTGTTATTTCTTTGCTGATTTTTTGTTTGGTTGATCTGTCTCTCTGTGACAGTGGGGTGTTAAGGTCCCCCGTTATAACTCTATTATTGTTTATTTGGTTTTTCATGTCTATTAAGATTTGTCTTACATAGTTTGGTGCTCCCATATTTGGTGCATATATATTTATGATCCTAATCTCTTGCTCTTGAAGTTTTCCCCTTACAAGTATGTAGTGACTTTCTTTATCTCTTTTGATCATTCTTGGCTTGAAGTTTATATTGTCTGCAAACAAAATAGCTCTTCTGATTTTTCTGGGTTCCTGTTGCATGGAGTATTATTTTCTATCCTTTGATTTTTAGTCTGTGAGTTTCCTTTTGAGTGAAATGTGTTTCTTGTACACAGCATATTGCTGGATTTTGTTTCTTAACCCACTCTGCCAGTCTGTTTCTTTTTATTGGTGAGTTGACACCATTTACCTTGAGTGATATAACTGATATGTACTGACTTATCACTGTCATGTTATCTTTCTGTTGTTGGTTTTCTACATTTTCTGTTTAATCATTTGTCCAGCTTAGTGGTTTCCTTTTGCTGTTGTTCTTGGGACTGTAGTTCTCTTTGTCTCTTTCTAGAGTGTGTTTCAGTACTCTTCATAGTGTTGGTTTGGTGGCCATGAATTTCTTCAGTTGTTCTTTGTTGTGGAAGTATCTTATCTCTCCATCAATTTTTAAAGATAGTTTTGCCAGGTACATCAACGTGGGTTGAAAGTTGTTTTCTTTCAGCATTGGAAATACTTCACTCCAAGCTCTTCTTGACTTGAAGGTTTGCATTGAGAAGTCTGCTGTACTTTCGATAGACTTTCCTTTGTAAGTGATCTGTGTCTTTTCTCTGATAGCTTTTAGTATTCTTTTTTTTTCTGAATTTCTGATATCCTAATTATTACATGTCTGGGTGAAGATTTATTTTGGTTATGGTTAATTGGGTTCTGTATGCCTCACTCATCTTTAAATGACATTCTCTTGCCACTTTTGGAAAATTTTCTGCTGTTATTTCTGCAAATAGTCTTTGCAGGTCATTCGTATTGGCCGCTGCTTTTTCATTGACACACATTAATGTTATATGATTTGTCTTGGCAACATCTTGCAGCTGTTGAATTGTTGTTTCCTGGTTCCTTGTTATTTTTAAGAGATCTTTTCTTTTGTGGTCTTAAGCTTCCATGCTGTCTTCAAGGCCTGAGAGTCTATCTTCAGCTTAAATGGAGTAAATGGACATGACTTGAGACCATACTCATAAGTGAAATAAATCAAACGCACATGTGTAAACACTGTATTGTCTTCCTAGTGTAAGAAACTGAAAAAGTATATATGATTCAAAATCTACAAAAAATACTGTGTAAGGGTAAGAAACTAGTCAAAGAAGAAAAGTAATCAGGAAAGGGGAAAGGAGGAAAGAAGGAAGGGAAAAGGAAAAAGGCATGAATTTGTGTATATGTATACATAAGATAATTAAAATGACTATACTACTTAATGTATTAGTTATTGGAAAAGAACAGTTAATACTCATATGATTAGATCAATGTTACGTGTCCATATCTGTTAATCTAAGCAACCCTTTTGAAGGTAACAATATGCAATATTACAATGATTATCAAATTCCTATCAACTTGTTTTGTAAACTTATACTCTTATTTTTAAAAAATAGTAATAATAAATTTAAAAAGAAAATAAGAATTAGAACTATGTCTACTTTCATTGACATTTCAGCAAATGTATAATCACACACATATCATCCCCCAAACACAAAATTTGGAAGTAATAGGTGAGCTCACCAAAGTCATAGAATTAAAGTGCACCACTGCCACCACTATGGAAAAACAGTATAGTGATTCTTCAAAAAATTTTACATAGAACTACCAAATGATCCAGCAATCTCAGTTCTCAGAATAAAGAGAAAATATTAAATATAAGGTTTCGAAGAGATATGTGCATGTGTTCATAGGAGTGCTATTCACAATGGTGAGGTAGTGTTCATCAACAAATGAATGGAAAAACAAAAAAAATGAAATCTAATGAGTCATTCCACCCAATGTCAAGGTATTGTTCATCTATAGCAAGCAGGAATTATGTGGTGAATGCATAGATTAAGGGAAAAAAATAGGTAACCCAGAAATAGTCATACACAAATTTGGCCTTTGACAAATATGCAAAAATCCATGAGGTGAGACAGAAACACAGAGACAGAGACAGAGACAGAGACAGAGAAACAGAGAGAAAGAAAGAACCTTAACCTAAGTGTAACACTGTACACCAAATGGAACTCAAAACTCAAACTGGATTATGGGTTTAAAAGTGTCAAATCCATAAAACATTTAGAATATAATTTAGTAGAAAATCTTTGGAATTTAAGGTTAATCTAAAACTTTGGACTGAACAATAAAACACTGATAAAATTTGATGAATTAGTAATCAGGTATGGAGGAATAAGTCTTTAATACCTCTACTCTTGGAGGTTGAGGCAGAAGGATCTCAAGCTCCAGCCTAGCCTAGGCAATTTTGTAACTTAGTGTGACACTGCTTCAAATTAAAAAATAAAAAGGTGTTCGAATGCAGCTCAGTGTGAAGGTCTTGGGTACAATGTCCTGTACTATCAAAAAAATGATTAAATGCACTTCATCACAAACACAAATGTTTTCCTACAAAAGTCAATGTAAAGAAGATGGAAAAAGACAGTGCCAACTGAAAGTAAATAGAATACACATTTTAATTTTCAAAAATGGCACTGTAGCCCTTTCTCCTACCTGGCAGCACAGAGGTCACACAGTGCCTGAGTTACTGTAAAAGATGTAAACCAACAGGAATTCCTCAGAGCTGTGGCTGCCTTCCTCAAAAAATCTGGAAGCTGAAAATCCCCAAATAGGTGGACACAGTCAAGCTGGCCAAGCATAAAGATCTTGCTTCCTACTATGAGAACTGGTTCTACACACGAGCTGCTTCCACAGCATGGCACTTATAACTCTTGGGTGGTTCTAAGGTTGGCTCCATGACCAAGATCTACGGTGGACATCAAAGGAGTGGCATCATGCCCAGCCACTTCAACCGAGGCTCCAAGAATGTGGCACATCAAGTCCTCCAACCCCTGGAGGGGCTGAAAAGGGTGGGAAAGGACCAAGACAGGGGCCACAAGCTGACACCTCAGGGACAGAGAGATCTGGGCAGAATCACCAAACAGGTGGCAGCTGCCAACAGGAAGCATTAGAACAAAGGATGCTGGGTTAATAAATAGCTTCATTGGTTAAAAAATAAAGGACAGTGTAAAACTAACTAGAAAACTGGCAAAAGGCCTAAACAGATAACTCACAAGAAAGAAGGTACAGATGGCAAGTAAGCAGATGAAATATGATCAAGAGAGTAGTCTACAAATAAATAAAGTTAAAACAACAGTGCAAGGCCAACATAATATATTAGAATAGCTAAACTAATAAACACAAACTACGAAATACAATAAGAGATGGAAGGAAATCAGGTCTGTGGTACATTGCTGATAAGAGTTCTGAGTCCCTGGTTTTGATGTTGTGCTGCTGCTGTGCAACACATTACCACAGGGCGAAGCTGGGTAAAGAGGGCTTGGGACATCTCTGTTTCTGCACCTCCCTGTGCATTCACAATCATTTAAAAGTAAAATTATTTTTTAAGTATCTATATAATTGAAATATCATATTTAGAGAAATACCATATATAAAATATACATGTTATTGTGTATCGGGGACCCAGCCTAAATCCCCAATCTCCCAAATGAGTGTATGGTGAAGGCTTAAATAAATGAGACAAGTGGTATGATTTTAGGGTTCCAGGAGGATCAAAGCCCCTGCAGAGTTCTTGACTGTGCGACTATCATGAGGGCTAAGACAAAGAGCATCTCTCTGTTGCCCCTATTTATTCTCAAAGCAGACAGAGAGGGATACTGAGAAAAGCGCAGGAATTGAGCAGGACCTTGGGAGTCACTTCAAAGACTTCTCCAAGTAGTAAATTGTGCCAATTAAGGAGAACTGTCTTATCTCCATGATGACATTTATGATGGGAACAAAACTGCAGCTGCAGTCTGTATTTACTTGAGTCTGAGCCAGGCATCAGCAGTGGTGACCTTATCTTGCCTTTTGAGGTATCTCTGACATCACGGGTCACTACAGACCTCTGTCAGGACCAGTGATTCATAGAGGTTCATTTACTATGAATCAGCTCCCATCACCAGGCAAGGGGCCTAGGCCTTGGACAGGCTCACAGATAAACAGAAAGTCAATTAGTTAATTTTAAATCCTGCTCAGAGCCACTTCATAGTGGTCTCCAACAATAGTGAAATATTCATACCTTTTTCTTTAAAAGTTTAAATATAGACATAGGAAAGTTGAGAGTACAGGGTAGAAAGATATGACATAAAAATACTAATCATGAGAAAATTGGTGAAGCCATATTAACATGATAAAAATTGGACCCTAAAAATAAGGACATAACAACATAGAACAAAATTACCTAAGGATGAAGAGATGAAATTGTAGGGAGAACAATAAAAATGCGAATAATGAGAATGCATCAAAATTCTTGAAGCCACACTAACAGAATTAGAGGGAGAAATAGAGAAAACCATAATTTTAGATGGGATGCTTTGATGACTCTGAAATATTGGTAAGCCAAGTAAATTATACATCTATGCTTATAAGAAATATCCACAATGCTATTAACCATCTTGAACAAATTATTAGTTATAGAAAACTAAATCCAGTAAAAGCCAAGTGCATGTTCAACCAAGTTAATTTGGTCAGAGCCAAACTTAGATGGGCAGAAAAACTGCAGCACTTATTTTACATTGTTTTTCCTACACCCACATATTTATGACCACAATGTATTCTCTGAGTTTCTTTGCTTTGTACATTGAACAGAAAGGCCAGCTTAATAAGGTCAAGTAGAATTATCTCTTAGAGTATGAAACTTCCATTTTTGCAATTGAAACAAAACTCTCATGGTTTACAAGATCCTCTTTGCATAGACTTTTATGTTCTCCATCAAATCTTGCTTGTGTATTCTTTGCTTTATATGTTTCACAGGCCCTTGATCTTCTAACAAATCCTATAAAAGTAAAATTATTTCCTACCTCAGGGGATTTTCATGTACTCTGTTACTATTTAAAATACTTTTCACTCTCCTTGCCTAACTAGCTCCCACTAACCCTAACCCATTTGCTGCTGTATTTATTAGCATAATTTCAATTTTCATAGCTAAGGTGGAAGATTGAGACAGTTTCCAGCTTAACATTTTACCATTAGTGTCTAGGACATGTTTAACGAAGAGTTATATGTAAGAGATGGGTTAAAATATTTCTGGGATACAATAATTAACTTTAATTTAATACTCATCATGTGTCATGCAGGGCACAAAGCTCTTACATATTTTATTTTATGCAATCTACACCACTTATGATATGTGATTTCTGCAATTCTGAAGGTGTGTTTCCCTGCAGAAAAGACAAAATAAACTTTTCAAGTGATAAAATGCAGAGAACATGTTTTTGATAGCAAGAGTGAGACATACATCAATGTAAAACATTCCATTTCTGAGCACTCTACTGAGAGTCATCCAAGTTAGTTGTTGAGTAGAGACCAGAGAAAAATGAAAAGTGGATTACATGATTTCTACAGAAATGTAGGAATGGTGGCACAAAACAAAAATGATGAAAAGCAGGGTTCAGCAGGAGGAAATCACCAGTTCTCAGCCTGTGAGGCCTGGGGTGTCAGGTATACACAACTTCCTTATAACATGGGTACTCGTCTCATAACAACTTTGTAATCTGTGGTTCCATCATGTCCCTGGAAGGATGTTTTTTTCCCAGGCAGAATGCAGTCTTTCAAATAAAATGTTCTCTGAGGTGCGAGGAAAGACTGACTTTATAAATTCATACTTTCTCCAAGAAAGCCCTAGATTCTATGAGGCTTCGAATATGGGCCAGAAAATAGAGGAGAGCAGTGCACCAGACAAACTCAATGCTCACATCCCCTTGCCATGAACCTGCTTTTTCACATTCACCCCCAAATTTTCAATCTTTCTAATCCCAATTTCCTACTCACCTGTTTTTAAGCATTAGGTGCTTCATAATTTTTTGTGTTCACTAAGTGTTGGTTGTCTGAAATTTATGTCCTAGGCCTCATTAAGAAAAAATTGCCACATTTTTTCTTGAGACCAAGGTAAATGGAACCTTGGTGTTGAACCACCATTGAGTCAGACCCCTGGGTCATCAAAAAAAAGCCACGTGTAATTTTCGTATAGCTTTCGTGTCAGTCTTGGGGACAGAAAGACACCTGATGTCTGAAATCTTTGTAACTCATATAACGAGATAGTTAAGATTCAACAGCTGCTTGTTGTTTGATGTTCAGAAAGTTTCCTTCTTATACTGTCTCTGATGATAGGGAAGATGTTACACAGAGTTTCTGTTGGCTCCTAGCACATGGCCATGTCAGGGGATAAGACTATGTAAGTCCCTCCCTACCGTAATAGCCCCATTAAGGGCTGAGGGCCTCCCTGTAATATCTGAGCAAGCTGAGACCATGACCCACAAATAGAAGCATGAGAGCCACAATGCACGGACACTGTCTTCTCCATGGACTTGCTTCCCTCCTCCTCACTGTCTTGGCAGGCGCTGAAGGTAGGCAACTACTCATTCCTTAACAGCAGCTGAGATACTGGATTAGTTCTTAGGCTCTAGGGAATGATCTTGGAATAATTAAGAACATGCTTTTTTGTTGATTATTTGATTCAAATATTATCTGTGTCATTTGTATGATTACTAAAATTTTGTCTTATTATTGAATTGTAACATTTATCTAACCCCCTTTGTTATGTATTTATGTTTTCAATTACAATGCTGTGATAAAAATTAAGAACACTCCATTGCCATAACAAGAAGCCATTATCATTTTCTCTGAATTTTGATACAGAAGGCTTCTTATACACATTGCATAATGATCCATTAGAAGAGTTTTCAGAACTTTAATTCTCAATAATATTAATTGAATAGTATTATTTCACAACATTATATAATTGTGTTATGTTTTTAGTCTATATTAACACTGTATTTTAAAAATTCTTCTTTTCACAGTGTTCCTAAGATATCTGCTGTATTAACTCTTATTTTTATAAAATATTCATCATCTCCTTACACATTTATGGGAACTCTTTATACACTAATACCAATTACTCTTTTCTCACATATTTTGAAAATATTTTCCTCAATTTTTTTCATATTACTTTTCTCTTGGTCATGTAATAGGAAAAATATTTTCTCTGGTAAAATCCATAATGTTTTACATTTTAGTACTTCTGCTTTTAATGAGACACTTAAATGCTATTCTTCATCCTGAAATTTCTTTTAAGGAAGTTTTATTGTTGTAAATATTTTTAGCCTTTTACCAAATAGCATTTAAACCTTATTTTAATCCCCATCTCAAATAAAAGAAAAAGAAAAATGGTTTGTTTGCATTTAGTTAAAGGAATATCAGTTATAACGTGTGCCAGTAGAAATTACACACTATATATGTGATGTCTTAGATTCCTTACAAAGGAAAAATATGCAGGTGTAACACAAGCTTGTAAGGAGAAACACATTAGATCACATAATAGCCTGGTGAAAAGAAGCCAGGCAACATTGTGATTCCAACACACAGCAATCAGCAAGGCTCTTCCCAGATACCCACCACCACACCTATTCACATAGCATGAGTCACTCTGCTCTATTTGTACTTATTTATTCATTCATGCATTCATTCATTCATTTCTGGAGATGGGGTGTCCCTATGTTGCCCAGACTAATCTCAAATTCCTGGGCTCAAGCCATCCTCCCACTTCCTCCTGTGAGTGTGGAGATGACAGGCACTCACACCACACTGAGGTTTAATTATTTTTTGTATGAAGCCAACCCCTCCACCCAGGACTAGGTCCCATTCCACCCTGTCCACTCATGGCATGACTTCAGTAACACTTCCCTGTCTCTTATATCCATGTCACTCACACCCCTTCAATTTTCTCTTTCTACTCTTTACCAATCTACAAATATGTCTTCTCTCTTCTTAAAACAATTCCGTATGCTTCTCTTGAACTCAGTACTTCAACAGCTACCACTCCTTTCTCCTTTGCAGCAAATCTTCTCTCAAGAGTTGTCTGTAGCCATTGTTTGCTCTTTTATTCTGACTATGGATTTTCAAGTGTAATGAGAGCAAGTTTTTCTGACCCTCACCTCCTGAAAGTTCCACTTACAAATCCCAACAATGATCCTCACATTGGTCAATTAAGTAATCAATTCTCAACTGTCATTTTCATTTTTTCTGGCTTTGCTTGGGAGATTGGCATAGCAAGTTACTCCCTTCTTTTTCTACTTTTATTTACTTGTAAGGCACCACATTTTTAATTTATCGTACCTCAATTACAGCTGCTATTGATTACTAGGTCCATCCCCTCTCCCATAACTCTTCATTTGGAGTTTCCTATGGATAAGTCCAGGTACTCTTGGCTTCAATTTTCCTGCTGCATCTTTGTTGCTCATGGTTCTAAACCTCTCTTTTATAGCATCAACTCACAAATTTATATCTCTACCCTAGACATCTTCCTACAAATATAAATTTGCATATCCTTTGTCTGCTGGAATATCCCACATGAATTTCAGATGAATGTTATAAATTAATGTGTCCAAACCTGCACTCAGGTTTCCTCTTTTCCCTCCCTAAAAGATGTTTTCTTCACCCACGGGTCAAACCAAAATCATGGAGTCATCCCTGACTCGTTTTCTCTCACATGCTATACAAAATCTGTCAGGGAAATCCTGTCATCTCTACCTACAAAATATATCCAGAATTTGACATGTTTCTGCTTTATTAATCTCTTAAAAGACTACCTTTAGATATCATGATCACCTTTATATAATCATTTTCCTTACCATAGTTTTCTCTATTATTCTGTCATCTGCTTTCTTTTAAATTATTCCTTTTTCCACCAACTTGAAGGAATTCTGACTGAATTAATTTACTGGCTTTTTTACTTTATTATTGTACAAGCATTTGAAACCATAATTTTCTACATATTGCCTTAGTTGTATTTTAAATATTTAATAAAAGCAGAATTTAATTTTCATATAAACCATTCATATGTTGCAATTTGTTTTTTGACTCAAAAATTTAGCAAAAAAGTTTTCTTGTTTTTTATTTCCAAATGTATAATTTTTTTCCTTTCTCTTTTGAATTTATTTTTAACATAATTTCCTTATGGACAGAATATGTAGTCTACATTGGGTCAAATTTTTGACATATGCTTATACTTTTATGGGTGACTATACTGGTAATGTTCATAAATGTTCAAAATTATTTTGGGGAAGAAGGGCTAGGGATTGAGCCGAAACTGCAGAAGTTCTACCACTCAGTCATAACCTTAGTATTCCGTTAAGTGAGAAATATGAATTGTATGTATTTGCCAAGTGTAATTTATTTCTTTGAAATAGGGACAAATTATAGAATGACTAAACTGAGCCAATTAAAATATGGACTACCCCATACACTTACCATTTCTGTTTTTACATTTATGTATTCTTGGGAAAATGATACACACTCTTTATTTTGTGTATAGAACCAACAGCATGCAAATCTCCTATTACAAGACTTTTAATTTTACTATTTTTTTGGTTGACCTATTATTTCTTGTGGTGATCATGATCTTCCTGAATTAATTCATCACTGAATTATATATATTTAACACTTTGCATTATATTCATACAGATTCTTAATTATTATATCTTTCTGGTGAATTCAAATATTTTTAGTATTGTTTTATTGTCTAACTCCTAATAATTCTGGAATCACAAAGTCTAGTGTATTTTCTGTTAGTGTAAGTATCTTTGGTTTTGTCTATTTTTGTCCCATACAGTACTTCCTTACTTTATTATTTGTACATTTGCTATGTTCTAATCTTTTAGATATTTCTTTTACAAAGAATATTTGAGTATATTTCTCAAAATATCTAGCCTGACAGTCTCTGTCTTCCAACACTAAGTACAATGAATTTATTTATATCATTAAATACATAATTTTAGCTGGGTGTGGTGGTGCACAACTGTAATCCCAGCACTTGGGAGACTGAGGCAGGAGGATTGTTGTGAGTTCGAGACCAGCTTGGGCTACAAGTGAGCTCAATGCCAGCCTGAACTGCACAGCAAGACCCTATATCAATAAATAAATAAATAAATAAATACACAATTTTAGTTTTTCAATTACTTGGAAATACATGCTATGTTTTTAAATATAACTTGCTCCAATTTCTTTCTCATTCTCTTCCCACTTCCTTTCTTCTTTCTTCAGTTTGAATCATACATTGTTTATAATGATTTTCATTATACTTTCCAAAATTCTTAACTGACTTTTCAATTTTCTTGATTTTGTTTTACATAAATGGTAATATTTTAGTTTTTTCCCAGTCCTATGCTTTTTCATCTGTACTGGTATGAGGTATAATTCATCCATTGAATGTTTCCACAACATTCATCATAATTGAAAGTTCTTTTATTTCTTTTTCAAATGTGTCTGATCATTTTGAAACATCTAATTTGTACATCTTCTTTATTTTATTATCTACTTTAAAAATATTTAATGTATGACTATACATTTTTATATTGAAAAGCCTTTATCTGATTTGGTGGGGGCCAAAATATTTATTGTCATTTTTTGACCCATGTATTCACTCATTAATATAATGATCAAACATTTCTTAAGTTTTAAGTGTCAGCAAAACTTGAGGAGTACTTGTAATATATCAGGAAATTAAATATAAGAAAAATCCCGGTCTTCCTGGAGCTGATTGTATTAGAATCTATAGGAACATCTGAAAGGAAATAA
>RJWM01041077.1:0-15099 GCA_004363535.1 Dasyprocta punctata
CAGGCGCTTAAGGCACTGAGCCAAACTCCGGGCCCTGGTTTATTTTTTGAGGCAGGGTCACACTATGTAGCTCAGGCCGGCCTTACACTCGCATTGTAGCCCAAGCGGGCCTCGAACTCACAACGCTCCGCCTACCTCAGCCTCCGGAGTGCTGGGATTAAAGGTGTGCGCCACCACGCCCGGCTAAGAGAAGGCTTTTTAAACCATAAACTGTTAAATAATTTCTCATGAAAACATAAAATTGTCAGGGCTGGGGGTTTAGCTCAGTGGCACAAGCAACTGCCTGGCAAGTGCAAGGTCGTGAGTTCGATCTCTGGTACTAAAAAAAATGAAAGAAAAAAAAGAAAACATAAAATTGCTAACCAATAATAAAGCACTAAAATATTCAGGTATATGAGCACTAAGAACTTTCATTCATCAAAGATAACTTAGACAATTAAAAATATTTAAGAGTTAGAATAGTTGATTTGTAACATATGCAAACTGGAAAATGTTTAGGATCTAGAAAATACAATTTAGTCCAACAAATCACAAGCATAAACAAATAAAAAAATTAGAAAAAGAACTATATAGTAAATGAAATGCAAATATACAAAGAATATTATTTTCTATTAGCTAAATACAAAATAATGCTACAAAGGGACACCATTTCACTTATTTTATTGGCAAAATAGTAAACTTTAAATATCAAGAATTTGTAAGCATATGGAGCAAATGAACCAATATGTCTAGTTTAAAATTACAGAGACTTTTGAGCCATCTTATATACTGCTGCTAAGTGTTTAAATCACTTCTGAAAATCATCAGTACTAAATAGAACTTTTAAGATGACCTTATGCTATAAACTTGAACTCTTACTTCTTAGGATACACTGTGTAAAATCTCACTGATATCAGAAAATGGGAAAATATACCCTGTTCTTGGAAAGATAGGATAAATATCACAAAAATGGCCATATTTCCAATATGGCTATGCAGTTTTAACATAATCCCTATCAAAATACCAATAGCGTTCTTCATAGAACTTCAGAAAAAAATCCTAAAATTATATGGAACAAGAAGAGATAGAGAAAAGCAAAGAAACTGTGGGTAACAAGAGCAAAGGTGGAGGCACAACAATCTTGTATTTGAATTTACATTACAAGCTTCATTGATAAAAACAATATGGTACTGACACGAAAAAAGGCATGTAAATCAACAGAACAGAATGAAGGATGGAGAAACAACCCCAAGGACATTCAACTACTTGATGTTTGAAAAATAGACCAAAAGTGTAAGCTAAAGGAAAGACCTTTTTCAGTAAATGGTGCTGGGAAAGCTGGAAATTCATATGCAGAAGATTGAATCTGGACCCCTGTCTCTCACCATTTGCAAAACTGAAATCAAAATGGACCAATGATCTAAATTTTAATACAGAAACATTTAATTTGCTGGAAAATAAAGTAGACAACACTCTTGAAGTCATGAGCATAGGCAAGACTTTCTGAAAAGAACCCTGGTTACACAGGAAATAGTACCAAGAATCATCAAATAGGAACATATCAAGTTGAAAAGGTTCTCCAGGGGAGTGTCCCTTCACTAGCTGTGCAGAGGATCCAGCTCTACCCCATCCCACAACTCAGTGCAATCCACCAGGGGAATGCTCAACCAGCCTTGCAGGACACAGAGGTACTGAGCCCAGCTCAGCCCAGGACCCCAGAGCTCCTCATCAGGGACTGGTCAGCTAAGCTGCAGTGCCTTGGAGAGCTTGGGCTCTGCCCATCAGAGCTCAGGGTGTGAGCTCCATTGTTCAGGGGTGAGGCCGGCACAGCCAGTCCTAGAAGTTGCGGGCCCACCCAGCCAGGAGAAAGGCCCCAGTACTGTAGGCCTGGGACTCACCCAGTCTTTGCTGGCACACCACAGGCTCTGAACTCGTTGCAGCCAGACACAGGGTGCAGGTGGTGCCACACTCCAGGGTATGCTCCACCTAGCTTCCTGGGTCCAGGAGGTCCCAGTCCCCATCCAGTAAGGCAGAGGATTCAGCAGCACACTACGGGAGTGTGCCCTCACTAGCTGTGCAAAGGATCCAGCTCTACCTGGTCCCATGACTCAGCGCAACCCATGAGGGGAACACCGGGTCAGCCTCTCAGGACAGAGCCACACAGGTCCCAGAAGAATATGACAAAACAAAAGACCAAGAGGCAGTCTCAATCCCCCAGCCCACCGAGAACAAACCCAAGAGACACTGAAATGGAAGACACTGGGGGTTGCACAACTGAACTTTCTGAAATGATAGCAAATGCAGTAAAGAAACAGCTTGATGAAGCTATAGAGAAACTCAAATCAGAAATAATCTCTCAGCTAAAAAATGAAATGACTATCATTATGAAAGAAATGTGTGTATCTGAAGAAGAGCAAGATAAAAAAATAGGAGAACATACGAAAATGATGGAAACTTTGAGTGAACAATATAAGACACAAATAGAATGGGTGAAGCAGATTCAAAGGGAAATTCAGGAAATGAAAAATTCCATGGAAAGTTTGAAAAACCATTTGAATGAACCTGAAGATAGAATCTCAGACCTTGAAGACACCATGGGAGCTTATGGCCATGAAAGAAAAGATCTCTTAAAATTAGTAAGCATCCAAGAAATAACAATTCAACAACTGTAAGATCATGCCATGAGAAAAAAACATAAGATTAAGAGGCACAAATGAAAAAGCAGGAGTCAATACTAATGACCTGTGAAGACTCTTCACAGAAATAATAGCAGAAAACTTTCCACACATGTGAAGAGAATCTGATATACAGATAAGTGAGCAACACAGAAACCCAATGAACCATAACCAAAATAAATCTTCACCCAGACATATAATAATTAGGGTATCAGAAATACAGCACAAGAACAAATTGTAAAAGCTGTCAGAGAAATGAAACAGATCACCTATGAAGGAAAGCCTATCAGAATCACAGCATACTTCTCAACACAAAACTTTAAGTCAAAAAGACCGTGGATTGAAGTGTTTCAAATCCTGAAAGAAAACAACTTTCAACCCAGCCTGATGTACCCTACAAAACTATCCTTAAAACTTGAGGGAGAAACAAGATACTTTCATGACAAAGAACAACTGAAGAAACTTATGGTCACCAAACCAACACTACAAAGAGTACTGAAAGACACTCTAGAAAGAGACAAAGATAGATACATTCTTAAGAACAACAACAAAAGGGAACCACTAAGAAGGGCAAACAACTAAAGAGAAAATGTAGAGCACCAACAACAGAAAGATACCATGACAGGAATGAGTCAGTAAATATCAGTTATATCAATCAATGTAAAAGGTCTCAACTCACCAATAAAAAGAAACAGACTAGCAGAGTGGGTTACAAAACAAAACCCAACAATATGCTGTGTACAAGAAACACATTTCACTCAAAAGGAAATTTTCAGACTAAAAATCAAAGGCTGGAAAACAATACTCCATGCAACAGGAACCCAGAAAAAAGCAGGGGTAGCTATTATGTTTGCAGACAATACGAACTTCAAACCAAAAATGATCAAAAGAGATAAAGAAGGTCACTACATACTTGTTAGGAGAAAACTTCAAGAGGAAGAGATTACAATCATAAATATATATGCACCGAATATGGGAGCACCCAAGTATGTAAGAGGATTCTTAATAGACATGAAAAACCAAATAAACAATAATGCAGTTATAACAGGGGACGTTCACACCCCACTGTCACAGAAAGACAGATCAATCAAATGAAAAATCAGCAAAGAAATAACAGAACTGAATCAAACTTGTGAACAAATAGACCTAGTACCAAGTATTCCAACCATCAACATCAGAATACACATTCTTCTCAGTTGCACATGGGTCATTCTCTAAAAGAGATCATGTACTGGTCCACAAAACTTGCTTAAGTAAATGCAAAGGAACTGAAATAATTCCATATATATTATCTGACCATAGCATAGTAAAATTGAAAATGAATGACAAAAAAAAACTTACAATAACCGCATAAACACATGGAAATTACATAACATTCCCCTAAATAACCAATGAGTCACATAAGAAGTTAAAGAAGAAATTAAACAATATCTACAATTGAATGAAAATGTAAATACAAATTACCGGAACCTGTGGGATACAATGAAAGAAGTCCTCAGAGGGAAATTTATAGCACTAAATTCCCACATCAGAAAAATGGAAAGAACACACATAAACAAGCTAATACTGCGCCTCAAACTTCTAGAAAAAGAAGAGAAGTCAAGTCCAAAGCCCAAAGAAGGGAGGAAATTATCAATATTAGAGCAGAAATTAATGCAATTGAAACTAAGAAAACAATACAAAGAATTAATGAATTGAAGTGTTGGTTCTTTGAAAGAGTGAATAAAATTGATAAACCCCTAGCCAATCTTATCAAAAAGACGAAAGAAAAAACTCAGATTTATGCAATAAGAAATGAAAAAGGTGAAATCACTACAGACCCAATGGAAATACAGAAGATCAACAACACCTACTTCGAAAACCTTTAGTCACATAGACTTGATAACACAGAAGAAATGGACAGATTCCTGGAAACATATAAATTACCAAAATTGAATCAAGAAGATGTAAAGCTGCTGAATAACCCCATCTCAGCTAACGAAATTGAAAATATAATCAGGACCCTACCAACAAAGAAAAGCCTGGGCCCTGATGGGTTCACTGCTGAATTCTACAAGAAATTTAGGGAAGACTTAATGCCAACACTCCTGAAACTCTTCAGTGATATTGAAAGGGAAGTAAGTATCCCTAATTCATTCCTGGAAACAATTATTAACCTGATACCAGAACCAGAGAAAGACCCAACCAAAAAAGAAAATTACAGGCCAATCTCCCTCATGAACATAGATGCAAAAATCCTCAATAAAATACTGACAAATAGAATACAGAAAGTTATCAGAAAGATTATACACCATGGTCAAGTGGGATTCATCCCAGCAATTCAGGGATGTTTCAACATAAATCAATAAATGTAATACACCATATCAACAGGTCCAAGGACAAGAACCACATGATCATCTCAATAGATGCAGAAAAAGGGCTGGGAGTTTGGCTCAGTGGCTTAAGCACCTGCCCTGGCAGGTGTGAGGTTGTGAGTTAAATCCCCGGTGCCGCAAAAAAAAAAAAAAAAAAAAAAAAAAAAAAAAAAAAAAAAAAAAAAAAAAAAAAAAAAAAAAAAAAAAAAAAAAAAAAAAAAAAAAAAACTAGGGCTGGAAGTTTGGCTCAGTGGCTTACACACCTGTCTGGCAGGCGTGAAGTTGTGAGTTCAATCCCTGGTGCTGTAAAAAAAAAAATAGATGCAGAAAAAGCTTTTGACAAAATCCAACACCCATTCATGATAAAAACCCTACAGAAAATCAGAATAGATAGTCTCTACCTCAACCTGATAAAAGCCATATATCATAAATCAGCAGCCAACATCTTACTAAATGGACAAAAACTGAAAACTTTCAACCTAAAATCAGGAACAAGACAAGGATGTCCATTATCACCACTCCTATTTAATATAGTTCTGGAAATACTAGCCAGAGCAATTAGACAAGAGAAAGAAGTAAAGGGAATAAGGATAGGAAAGGAAGAAGTTTGTCATTATTTGCAGATGATATGATACTCTACATAGAAGACCCCCGAAAAATCCATTAGAAGACTTCTAGAAGTAATGACCAAATTCAGTAATGTTGCTGGATACAAGGTGAACACTCAAAAATCAATAGCATTCCTGTACATGAACAACAAAATCACTGAGAGAGAAATAAGGGAAACCACACCCTTCACTATAACATCCAAAAAAATGAAATACTTAGGAATCAATCTAACAAAGGAAGTAAAAGATCTATACAGTGAAAATTACATTACACTAAAGAAAAATATCAGACAAGATTTCAGAAAACAGAAAGATATTCCCTGTTCATGGATAGGAAAAACAAACATATGAAAATGGCCATTCTCCCAAAATTATTATACAGATTTAATGCAATCCCAATCAAAATGTCATGTGCCTACCTCACAGAACTAGAGAAAGTATTCCTGAAATCCATCTGGAACCAGAAAAGACCTAGAATAGCAAAGGCAATTCTGGGCAACAAAGGTAAGGCAGGAGGCATCACGATCTATGACTTGAAACTATACTACAAAGCTACTGTGATAAAATCAGCATGGTACTGGAATCAAAACAGACCTGAAGATCAATGGAATAGATTAGAAGATACAGCCACAACTACAAACACAGTTAGCCATCTCATCTTTGACAAAGGGGCCAAACATGTACATTGGAAGAAAGTTAGCCACTTTAACAAGTGGTGCTGGAAAATCGGCTTTCTATATGCCATAAACTAAAACTAGTTCCTTGTCTATCATCATGCACTAAAATAGAGTTAAAATGGATCAAAGATCTGAATATTAAAACAGAGACACTGAACTTACTAGAAGACACATTAGGTAAAAATCTTGATGACATAGGAGTAGGCAGAGAGGTCATAAACAAAAATCAAATTGCGTGGGAAACACTTTCCAGAATCAACAACTGGGATCTCATCTTACTAAAAAGTTTTTGCATGTCAAAGAAAATCTCCAACAGAGTGAAAAGAAGACCCACGAACTGGGAAAATATCTTAGCCAATTGTCCATCAGACAAAGCACTTCTATCTAAAACATATAATGAATTAAAAGAAATCAGGCCTCTAAAATTCAAAGGCCCAATCCAAAAATGGGCATCTGAGATGAATACACACTTCTCAGAGAAAGAAACACAAATGGCAAATAAATACATGAAAAAATGTTCGACATCAATGGTCATTCAGGAAATGTAAATTAAAACAACACTGAGATTCTATCTCACTCCAGAAAGCATGGCCAAGATTAGAAAATCAACCAACAAAAAATCCTGGAGGGGGTGTGGGGAAAAAGGAACCCTTCTCCACTGTTGGTGGGAGTGTAGACTGGTACAACTACTGTGGAAATCAGTGTGGAGATTCCTCAAGAAGCTAGGATTAGAGATCCCATTCAACCCAGCTACCCCACTTCTGGGCATTTTCCCAGAAGAACTGAAAACATCATACCACAGTGATATTTGTGCACCCATGTTTGTAACAACCCAGTTTATAATAGCCAGATCTTGGAAACAACCCAAGTGCCCATCAGTTAAGGAATGGATTGGAAAAATGTGGTATTTTTATACAATGGATTACTACTCAGCTATTAAGAAAGATTGCATTGAGACTTTACAAGTAAATGGACACAACTTGAGACCATACTTATAAGTGAGATAAATCAAGCCCACATGTGTAAATACAGAATTGTCTCCCTAGTGTAAGAAACTGAAAAAGAATATATGATCCAAAATCTACAATAAATACTATGCAAGGGTAAAAAACTGCTTGAAGAACAAAAGTACTTGGGAAAGGAAAAGGGGAAAAGAGGGAAGGGAAATGGAAAAGATGTAAGTCTGTATATATGCATTTGTAAGATAACTAAAATGAACATACTGCTGAATGTAATAGTTATTGAGAAAGAACAGTTAATACTCATATGATTAGATCAATTTTACGTTTATATCTGTTAATGTAAACAAACATTTTGAAGATAATGATACACAATATTGCAACCATTGTCAAGTTTCTATCATCCTGTTTTGTAAACCTGTAAAGTTACTGTTGTGCATTTACTCTAGTCATTTGTTTGTGTCTTTTGCTTTTTGTCTTTCTTATATGTGTCTTTTTTCTCTTAAATAAAAAAAATAAAGAAAAATAAAAAGAAAAAAAAGAAAAGAAAGAAAATCTTTTCCACAGCAAAAGAACTATCTGAAGGAAAAGACAACCTATGCAATGGAGAAAATTTTGTCAGCTATTCCTCAGAGGAATAGTAGTTGGACTATATAGAGATATCAAAAAATTAGACTCCCCAAAATAAAAGACCCAATCAAAAAATGGCAAGGGAAATGAAGAGATACTTCTAAGAAGTACAAATGGTCAATAAATATATAAAGAAATGTGCAGCATTGCTGATATCGAGAGAAATGTAAATTAAATCAACATTGATATTTCATCGTATAACAGAAAAATTTGCTATCATACAAATCAAATAATAGCAAACATTTCTGAGGTTTTGAGGAAAAGAAACTTTTCCCCATTGTTGGTGGGTGTTATGGTTTGTGTCTGAGTGTCCCCTCAATCCTCATGCAGTCTTGGAGCTGGCTAAATTTAGCATTTGTGATTGGTTCATTGTCTAGCACTGGAGTTGGCAGTGTGAGTGCTGCACCCGCCCAGGGGCAGGTAGCTGGCATACAATATAAGACAGGGAACGTGGCGTGCTTTGCCCCATTTCCCCCTTTTGCCCCTTTCACTCTTGTCACTTGCAACAGCCATGAACAGTCACCCCTTAACCACACCTCCCTGCCTTGGAACCAGCTGAGTATGTACCGAAACCTCCAAAAACTGCAGCTAAATAAATCTTTCCTTCCTTCATTTTGGGCGTTAGGTATTTTGACTCAGCAACTACAGAAAAGTAACCAAGATGGTGGGAATGTAAACTAGTACTTGAAAGCAGTATGAAGTTCCCATAAAAAAGTAAAATTGCGAGTTCCATTTGATGCAGGTACTCTCATTCTACATATCTTACCCAAAAGAATTAAAGACAACATATTACAGTGATACATGGATACTCATGTTTATAGTATCAAAATTATAATAGTTAAATATTGGAAGAAGGCTATATCAACGGATGAATAGATAAAGAAAATGTAGTATTCACACACAATGTAGTACTACTCTGCCACAAAGTATAAACTTGAGTTGGTTTAGGAAAATGAATGCACTTTGATACTATAATGTTAAGTGAAATAAATCAGACACAAAACCTTAAGCATTGCATGTTTTTTCTTATATTAGAAACCCAAAATATAAATACAAGGCCAAAATAAATGAATAATAAGAGATAGAGAGACAGATTTTTCTCAAATGGGAAGAGGATCAAGAGGATCAAGAGATGGATGGAGAGTGAAAGAAGGGGGAAAAGGAAGATGCAAAACTATTAATATGTGGATATGCACAGACTCTTCACAAGGAATGTAACCATTATGCACTGCAAACACATAATAATAACAAAAAAGGAAATATTTATAATAGCAAAACTTTGAAAAACATAGGAATACATGAGACCATTGTTGTATTTTCACACAAGAAGAAAAAGAATAAACTATAGCTATAGATATTTCTTCAGACAAGTCTCATAATCAAAATATTAAACTTAATTAAAAATTGCAATTAAATTTAGAAATGTCACTCAGTGTGGTGGCACATGCCTGTAATTCCAGCACTTGGGAAGCTGATGCAGGAGGATTACCATAATTTCAAGGCCAGCCTGAACTACATAGTGAGTTCAAGTCCAGTCTGGACTACATAATGAGACTCTATCTCAAAAAGCTAAAGAAAAAATAAAAGAATGGAAGGAAACAATACAGAAATGTTAGTCATTAATAATAGTTTCTATGTTAATAGTGACTGACAGATGTCTCTGAAATTGTGTATGTACATTTTGAAGAAAGTCTTACAAATTATTGGGATCAGGGACAAATTCTGTCCTGAGAATATTACAATTCGATGACAAATCTATGTTGTACACACATATGCACAGACACCACATATTGATATGATTAATGTAACATTTGTCTATTAAAGTTGTTTTTGAAATACATGCATTATAATAATACAGTGATACCTCCATTGTCAAACTCAATTTTTTCTAAATCTGTGTTGGAACACCAAAAAGTTCAAGAACTGAACATTTATTTTTCTTGTAAGAAACACTAGAAAACCAAAAAATTGGTTCTGAGGTCCGAAAAATATATTTATAAATTCATTTTTTCCAGGACTTTAACAAATTCTTGCAATGATTTCTTTTTTTAACTCTATCATGATACTTACAGTTTTCCTCTTTGCTTTACTGCTGGTATCACTAACCTTCTTTCCATGATTACAGTGTTTTATGCAAATGAAGCGCAACAAACAAACACAATAACAAATGTGTTAGCGCACTAACAAAAGCACTGTGTGTTGTCTGGTTTAGACTGCAGCATTTCCCCTTTATGTCTAGAGCAAGATACAATGCATGATTCACTCTCATTCTCGGAGGCACACAGGTTTTTCAAATCAGAGTTTCAGTTTGATTATGGAACAAAGTTGCAAACACCAAGCAGATGCATATGTTTTTTTTTTTTTTAATTTTGCTGTTCAAGTAGTGGAAAGTTCCAGTTTGGAGCCATTCGACAAATGTGGTATCCCTATATATGCTTTGTATTTATATTTCAAACTTTATTTCTAAATGAAAGTGCTTTTCAACTGGCAGGCACACATGCATGTGCATATATATATATTTTCTTAATTTATCATTATACCTGTCCCTTTTCCTTTTATAGATTATAGGAAACTGAGGCTCATAAATGCGAATTGATAATAATAGCATAGAACTATGTGAGATAACAGAGAAAGCTAGATGACACATCTCCAGACTTTGAAACCACATCAATATCTTTGCCATGATGCGTATCATCCAGGTACTATAAATTAAATTTTAGTAAGTTAATAAGAACATCTGAAATTTCAATGTATGCAATGGTTGCTAGAGAGTAGGTTTTTCATAATTCATATTTTCTTAGAAGCTGAGGCTACACTAATTATCTAGCTGATGAAATTAGCAGACGATACTATAACGATTCTGTTACTTTACTATTATGTTTACGTAATTATAGTGTGAGTTTAACTGTCAGAACTTTTGTACTTTTAAATGAATTGAATGGCCCTAAATATAGGTACATGTATTTTTGTTTTGTATAACAAAGTTAAGGGAAAATCATTCTCCAAACTCATGCCTCTGTTTGCTGTACCTGTTTACCACTCTCTATTGCCAACTCCTCCATGATGAAGGAATTATGGGCACAAATATTCCCAATCTTTCACCACTATCAAAGAATCTCAAAAATGAAAGGAGAATATTTCTTAATGGTTCCTGAAAACAACAAGGGATGTAGTTTTGCTTTTGCTTTTGCTTTTAAACCTGGCTCACACACTCCAGCTGTAACCAGAGAGACCGAATCTCTTACCTGAAGGAGGGTTAAAGCACAGCCCTCCACACCTGCACTTCAGTTTCTCTCCCATTTCAGTTAAGGTGACTGAGGGCTAAAGTCATGTACTCATTTACTCAAGCTCACACAAGTAGAGGGAACATGACTAAGTCCCAATTCTCCTGAGTCTCATGTCAATATTTTTTAATACTAATACGTACTGAAAGTTTTAGAAGGGCTTTTTGTTGCCGCACTTGGTGCATCCCGCTTTTCAAAATAACGATCACCTCTTTGGGTAACTTCAAGCAACAACATCAGTAACTGATTACAAGGTTATTTTTGAGTTTGCAGGATGGAAATTGACCCAAATAGTATCCTGGCCTCTCGGGAGTCTAGCACAGGAGTATTTGTTCCCACAAGCGTTTTTTACTTGCAAGTGTTGGACAAGACAACACTCTCCAACAGACAGATAGATTAACACCCAGTGGTAGCTATAATTTTCTTAATGATAAAACCCTTTGGGGGATAATTTATGTATCATCTGCTTTTGGCACTGAAGTACTTCCTAAACATTTCAAAGAGTATGCTCATACAAACACAACACCTGAAGCACTGCTTTGCAAATATCTGGTCTTTAGTAAGAGGATCATTATATTGATTTAAATGCAAGTCACAGTAATATGTGTTAAGAAAACAAGCAACAAATATTTATTAAGCACTAAATGTTCAAACTAATTTTGTGAAAACTGAACAAAGAATCGTTAGAACACATGTAGGTAGCTAGGGAAAAAAATGCCTGAATTATAAAGAATTGTTCACTGTTGAATTCTAGAGTGCTTGCCAAGGATGTTGAGTACTGTAGCAGCTTGGCAAAGGAGTATGAGTTAGAGATGATGGTAGTGAGGGTCTTCACGTGGACCTTGAATGAATAAATCAACAGATGGATGGAGAAAAGAGGTCAAGGGAAACAGTATATTTTAATGAGGGGTATTATCAGAAATTGTGCAGAGGTAAAATGGACTTCACTTATCTTAATATTTGGATGTCCATCACTCATATACAAGATCATCACAAGCACAAAAGGATGAGAAAGATTTCTATCTTTTAGAATCTCCATTAACAAGGAACTAACAAGAGAAATAATTATACGAAGCTTGAAAATACAAGATAGGGTGATTTTCCCCAGTGAGATTCAGAATTACTGGGACAGTCTTAATAAAACTAGGTATCTGCTGCTTACTTGAGAGATTTATAATTTATGGTGGTCAAGCCTGATCCAGGGTTAAGTTAGAAGTCTGGTTGTTAAAATGTGTGGCTATGAATAGAGTGGAAAAGAAAACTATAATGGGAAAGAGGGAGCAGAATGAATGGTGAAGGAGGGATAGACATGAAAAGCGTGAAGGAAGAATAGACAGGCTCTATGTCTGACAGAATTTCCAAAAGTCAGTGTCATTAACTCCAGTTCTGAGACAGAGATTGTAATGAAGCAGTTGTCAAGCACAAAAGAGGCGGATTCATTTTCAGAGGGTTGGAGTAATGATAGATGGATACAGACATGTGAGAATTTGAGGAAATCAAATGTCCAGGGTAATCATCAGATGATTCAACTGCTCAATATCTTTGTAGACTTAGCATTAGAAAAGAAGAGGGAATGATTTCGTATTAAGCCCAAAAGGAAAAGAATGAGGGAAAAAAATCAAGAGAATTCTTACTAAAGTTGGATGGAGGCTCTGAAGTAAGTTTAGTCCAAGCAGGAATCAATAAAGGCAATCATGTACAATCAACACTTATGTGGATTTAAGTCATGTGATTCAAGAGCTTAAAATAGAGTTGAATTAGACCAGATGGCTGCTTTCTGAGCAACAGCGTAGGTGCAAGAATGCTTTACTTAAAGGAGATTTCACTGAGGTGTTACTGGCAGGCAGAGCATTTTACAGCAAGTGAGGCAGGATTCAGAGTAAATCACAGCTGAAGGCAGAAGTGGGTGTAACATAAGCAAGGCTTTATGGAGAGGTATAAGTGCTTCTTCTTATATATATGCAGCATTGAAAAGACAAAAAAAATCACTTGAAGGTTTTCTGTCAGGCTGCGCTACTCTTTTCCCATTCACAGGCAATTTACTTTGAGCTAAATCCTGTAAAGAACATCTTGACATCTAGCAAAGGGGTTAAACTTTCAGGGAGCTTTTCAATATTTATACCTCAGAACACTTGATAAGGTTTCCCCTTTCAGGTTAAGTCCTGTATATAGACCAAGGGGCTTTTTACAACAATACTGGGACTCATATCTGCATGTGGCTCTACACATTTACTTCTTTTCACCTTTTCTTTGGTTGTCAGGGCAATTTTACCTGCTTTGCCCATTTGCCAAGGTGGGAGACTCAAGTTAACAGATTTGGATTAGAATTTCATTGAGTAGTTAGAGCAGTTTGGGGAAAAATGGTACCCTATCAATATAGAATCTTTCAATTCAAGAAAACAGCACATCTTTCCATTTATTGGGTCCTTTTAAATTTCTCTCAGTGCTTATAGTTTTCAGTCTACAAGATATGCAAAGTCTTCATGTCGAATTCATCATTAAACATACTATATTTGATATTTTACTAAATTATAGGTTCTACTTCAATTTCTGATTGCACATTCCTTTTGTAAATTGATTTTATGTACTACAAATCTCCTGAACTTATTTCTGACTAAGAAAATGGTGAAATAGGTGATGTTCAATACAAAATGAAGAGAATTTCCTTCTTCTTTCTTTTGTAAACTTTTGATGATTTTATTTCTTGTTCTGTCCATTATTACTGGCTAAAATTTTAAGTATTATATAGCAAATAAAATTGATGAAACTAGACATCTTTGTCTTGTTTCTGATCTTAAATGGGAAGGAAGCAGTCTTTTGCCCAAAGGAATAAAGCTAGCTGTTCAGTTGGGGAGTTGTTTAATACTAACAATTTATGAAAGCTCTATTTTTCTTTCTAATCAACAACAGATACTGGATTTGTTAAGTTCTTTTCCATTCCTTTATTAAAATCATCTTTTTTTGTGTTGTTAGATTATTAATGTGGTGAAATATGTTGACTTACTTCTGAATGTTAGGCCAACTATGGATGTCTTGTATAAATGTCATTTTACACTGACACGTTGTACTTTTTTTTTTTTTCTTTTGCGGTACCAGGGATCGAACTCTCAACTTTGCTCCTGCCAGGCAGGCGCTTAAGCCACTGAGCCAAACTCCCAGCCCTAACGTTGCACTTTTTATATACTGTTAAATTCAATCTCTGTGAAACATACACTGAATTTCTACATCTAAATTACAAGAATATTGATCTATGGTCTACTTTTCTTGCAAGTTTCGCTATCAGTTTATTCTTAAGTTATATTTTACTGGTTGTGTTCTATAGTTTCTTCTGAATTGGAGAATTTTCAGAAATAAAGTTGTTTAATATTTCCCTCATTCCTGGTAATAATTTTTCTTCATATGCTTCACAATCAATGCAACAGAAAATGTATAATTGCATTGATATTTTCTAAGAATCAGCTTTTGGTTGTATTTTTTCCTGTTTTCCAATTCATCAATTCAGCTCTAATTTTTATTATTTTTATTTTCTTATGTTCTTTAGGCATTAATTTAATACTCTTTCAATTTGTAAGTAGAAAAACATTAGGTCAATAATTGAAACTTTTATTCCTTTTTAGTAAAGGCATTTGGTAATGTACATTTCCAAGCAGGTACTGGTTTATCCGCATTTAAAAATTTTGACCTGTTTTCATTTATGTTAAAATACTTTATAAAGTTTCAGAAGTGTTTCATGCTTTCCAAATATTTGCACAATCTCCAGAGATTGCTTTTAATAATTTGAAGTGTAGTTCCAGTTAGAGAATCAAGTGTATACAGAACTCTCCTTTTATAGAGCTATCCTTATTTTTGCTCTATGCCTTATGAGTATCTGTCATTCCTGAATTTCAGCTCTATTAATAAAATGCAGGGGACTAAGCCGATTTTACCTGTATC
>RJWM01041078.1:0-15092 GCA_004363535.1 Dasyprocta punctata
TAACAGAACAAAGTCAATCAAAATAAAGCAGAAGTGTAGGCCTTTAATCCCAGCACTCGGGAGGCTGAGATAGGAGGAGCATTGTGAGTTCGAGGCCAGCTTGGGCTACAATGTGAGCACAAGGCCGGCCTGAGCTACATAGTGTGACCCTGCCTCAAAAAACTCGGGCTGGGAGTTTGGCTCAGTGGCTTAAGCACCTGTCTGGCAGGTGTGAGGCTGTGAGTTCGATCCCCGGTGCCACAATAAATAAATAAATAAATAAATAAATAAATAAATAACCAAAGCAGCAGAACTGGTGCAGAACTTCTAAGAAAGATACTATGAAAACAATAGCTACTATAGTGTATCTTGTTATCTTCAGAATAGCTGACCATTCCAACAGTTATAGTAGAATTGAACCAAAAGTAAAACAATGAAACCAATAAAAACAATATAAAATAAAGCAAAAAAAATAATAATCAGAGTAAAGCAAAACAATGAGAACCATATTGGGCCTCGAAGACAAGACAGAAGAGAATCCCCCATATTTGCTACATTGCATACTGTCATCTTCCAAAGAGATGCTCAGGTTGCAGGCCTGAGGCCTGCAAAATTAATGAAGCAATACTAGCATTTAGTTGCTTGATGTTCCTTAGTTGCTATCAATTTAGCCAGACCTTTGAACCAGCAGGTTGCTTGGGGGGGGTAGGGTGGGCGGGGAGTGTCCTTGATTCTAAGCCTGCGGGCTGGTAGGCTTGCGGGAGGCACATGTTTCTCTTCCTGGAGTCCGCACTGGTCGCACAGTTCCCCAGAAGGCAGAGTAGCTGTCCTCTGGTCGGAGCTGCTTGGACCCAGCAGGGTGGGTTCTCGAGGGGCCCATTCTCGTTCTCTTCCGGGAGTCCGCGCAGGTCTCCTTTTACTTCTGATGAATTCCGGTTTGTCAGTTTTCTCTTGAGGATTGTGCTTTTGATGTGGTGTCTGTTCAGCTAACGTAAAATCACAAAGATTTTCTCCTAGAAGTTTTATAGTTTGACTATATGTAGTCCTAATCCGTTATGAATTTTGTGTAGAAAATGGAGTATAGGTAAAATCTTTTAGTATGAATCTCTTGATTATTGCGGCACTTTATTGAAAAGGCTATTTTTTTCCCCATTGAACTGTTTTTATCACCTTCATAAAAAGTAATTTGACATTTATGTGGATTTGTTTCTGGTTTCCATTCTATTCATTTGGTTTATGTATCTGTCATTTTGCCAATACTATGAAGTTTTCGAGTAGTCAGATGTTTATTTTTTCAAAATTTGTCTCTTATAGTTCCTTTGCTATTCCATATAAATTTTAGAATCACTTTAGTACTCGCCAAAAAATTCTACTGGGATTTTGATCGGTAATGAATGTGAAGAATATTAGCACTTTAACTCTGTTGTGTCTTGGTCTATAAATCTGGTGGATCTGTTAATTGTTTATCAGAATATGGCAGTTTTCAGTATACAAATCCTTCACATACTTCTGTTAAATTCGTTTTTTGTTTGTTTTGAGTCAGTATCTCACTATTTAGTTCAGGCTGGCCATGAACTCACTGTGTAGTCCAGAGTGGACACGAACCATTGATGAGTCCCTGGACTCTCAGCCTCCCGAGTGTTGGGATTATAGATAGATATGCACCATTGTGCCTGGTGACATGTAGTTTTTTTTTTTTTCTTCCAAGAAAGCTTGTTCTCAAGAACTTAACAGAAGAATTACAGGCTATAATATTTACCTGTATATTTACCATTCCTGCTGTTCTCCCATCTTGCCTATAGTTCTCTCTAGTATCATTTCTCTTTTACCTTTAAGAACTCCTTTTAGCTGTTTTTTTTTTTTTAATGCATGTCTGCTGGCATTGAGTTTTCTTCTTTTTCTTTTGTCTGAGAAAGTCTTTATTCTTGAACTGTACTTAAAAGTTTTGGTTGACACTTACAGGGCTGTGGGAGACTTCAGTATTATTGTTTTTGTGATACTGGGAATTAGATCCAGGAGCTCGCACATGCTAGGTCAGGGCTGTACTACTGAGCTATAGTCCCATTCCTGATTTTTGTTTGTTTTCAAGACAGGTCTCATTTTGATGCCCAGGCTGGCTGCAGACTTGTAGTCCTCCTGCCTCCCCCTCTAGTAACTGGGATTATAGACATGTACCCCAGTGCCCAACTGTTCATTTTTTTAAAAATTTTTTTTCTTGAGTCAGGCACAGTGGTGCACGACTGTAGTCCCAGCACTTAGGAGGCTGAGGCAGGAGGATCATCTCAGATTTGAGGCCAGCCGGGGCTACATAGTGAGGTCAAGACCATACTGAATTACAGAGCAGCACTCTGTCTTAAAAACCCAAAAACCTCTGGCAAGAGTGAGGTCGTGAGTTTGATCCCTGGTAAAAAAAAAAAAAAAAAAACAAAACCCAAGAACCTGTCTCAAAAAGAAAGGAATAAGTAAAATGGAAACAGAGTATGAGGATGGCTGCCCATATAATCCATAAAACCTACACTCACAAAATCAACTGGGGCAGTTGCTTTTCCTATATGGGACCCTAGATGGAGCCATGAGCTTGGTCACAGAGACTGGAAAAAATGCTGAGACTTTATCCAATATATTCTCACTGTTCCAAACAGGGAAGCCCTCCATTCGGTCTGTCAACTTTCAGCCCCTGACCTCTGGACAAATTTCAGGAAATTCAAAGATGTTTCTTAGACTCCTATGCCCGAACTCAGGACTGCTGCCTTCTGAGTCTGCCAAAACTGAGAACTTAAAAGAGAATCCTTCAGTAAATCCACACTCCAGATTCTCTATCTAAGCCAGTTACCCAAATATGAGTCTTAACATCCTGGGTGTTGCTTTTGGTGCAGCACTTGGAAAGACAGTGTCCAAATCTGCGACCCCCCCGACCCCCTGCCACCCTATCTCATGCGTGGGCTTCAAATGCCCCTGGAAGATGGACTGTCCCAATTCTCAAATGTCAAATGACGGTGGGGCCATCCACTCCCATGACCTGCCCTGCCGACCAAATGGGACTTGTTCTGCTAGCTGAAGACTGACAGGGCCCATGGCTCTTGCATTCCCAGCCCATCACCAACAAGAGTCCAGGGTAACTTGTGGTTGAGGGTAAGTCTGTCTCCTTGCTCTTCACACCCTCCCCTCTCCGGCTTAAATCTACTTCATCAGCATTCTTGGGACCTACAGTTAGATCTTTAGCATAGGTAGTGGGAATTGACAGCCAGCCTTTGCATCCCCACGTGACAGCACCCTTCAGTTGCTCGCTTGTTAACTGCTAATAATTCTCCAGTGCCCCCTTCCCCTCCTGGGATGGGCCCTCCTCATATGCCAGGCAGCAGCAGTTTTCCAGAATCCTCCTTCCAACTCCACACATTCTACCCTTCTCTTTCCTCCTCTGATTCCTTGCCTCCTCCCCAATTCCCAAGACCTTTTCCCCTTCACCTGTCCACTTTTTTTGTTGTCGTTGTTGTTGTTGTGGTGGTGGTGGTGGTGGTGGTGGTGGTGGCAGTGGTGGCGGGGATCAAACCTGAGGACTTCAGACATGCTAGGAAAGTGCTCCACCACTGAGCTTCATTGCTAACTCTGTAGAGACCTCTGTAGAGATGTGCTGCAGAAGCTGGCACATCTAGAGATAGATACCTTTTGATGTGGTAACATTGTAACATTAATCTTGAAGTATAAATGAAACAGATCCAGGTTTAAGTTCCACTTCCTACATTGTAATTCAGGTCAGTATCTTTGACTGAGTCAGGATTTGCTGATCTTTTAGGTCCCATTGCCTTGTTAGTTAAACTTCTGTGCCCAATAGTAAGTTTGTGAATTTTATGGGAAATGGGGATATTTGTGACAGCATTGAGTGATAGGGCAGTATATTCTGGATTTATTTCCTAGTGTTAGCTTTTCCTTCTAGAAATGAAATAGCAACCTTAGTTGAGTAAGGCTATGTGTTATTACATACTACAAGTGCTTTGTCATTTTGGTGAAATATCTATGAAGTGTCTGTAATTAAATATGATTTGAACTCATTGGAACTGTTTGCTACATAAAATCTTAGAAATTTTATTGATTACATTTAGTGGGCTAATGTGCCACTGTTAATTTTCTTTTGCCATCTATTAAATCTTATTTCTGAAAAATTAATTTCAATTAGTGCCTGATTTATTACAGTGATTTTTGTTATTACAGTAGTTTATCATTTAATTTTTGTTTGGATTTTTTTGAATCCTATAGAAAGCTGACATTAGTATGACAAAGTATTTTTAATAGTTTTGATCTTATAAATAAAATTTTGTATAATTTGGTGGAATAAAGAAATGTTCTAGGAAAGGAAATTTGGGTAGGTTATCATGAAAACTTAAATTCAGCCTAGAAGGTCATTAAATGTCAGTGAAATACAATTACCTAATGATAACTTTTTTTCTTCTCCTTTAGAACCCAGCAACTATCACAAGAATACTCCTTAGCCACTTCAATTGGGATAAAGAGAAGCTAATGGAAAGGTAAGAAACTATATTGTTAAAGTTTATTGGACTGAGTATATACAAAACAAGTAAGAGATGAGAGAGGGAGGGAGGGAAGGAGGGAGAGAGAGAGAGAGAAAATCTGAATAAACCAATGTACTAAGTAATGACTTCTTTAAGTTTTCGTGTTCTTCATTTGTAGATTTTGTGATAAACTTAGTGTTAGGGAATTCACGCTTAATGTTCCTCATTTTATGTCAAAGGGGAAGTGGGTGCTGTGCTTCAATTTGTCATACATACATCCACTTGAATACCAAGAACTAAAGTTAGGTTAAGAAGCAGTAGATACATTCTTAGAGCATACAAATAAGATTGTTTATTAATTATTTAAAAAGATTTCTTGTTTTGAGCCAGGCATCGTGATGCATGCTTTTAATCCCAGCACTCGGGAGCGTGAGGCAGGAGGATTGCTGTGAGTTCAAGGCCAGCCTGAATTGCATAGTGAGACCCTGTCTCAAAAAATAAGGCTGGGAATTTAGCTCAGTTGTGAGTTCGACACCCCCCCCCCCGCAAAAAGATTTCTTGCTTTTCATGCCTTTAGAAAGTATATATGATCCAAAGTCTACAATAAATACTGTGTAAGGGTGAGAAACTGCTCAAAGAGGAAAAGTAATTGGGAAGGGGAAAGCAGGAAAGGAAGGGAAAAGGAAAAAGACGTATTTGTATATATGTACACATAAGATAGCGAAAATGACTATACTACTAAACGTATTAGTTATTAGAAAAGAACAGTTAATACTTATATGATTAGATCAATTTTACATGTCTATATCTGTTAACCTAAACAACCCTTTTGAAGGTAACGATATGCAATATTATAAATTGTCAAATTCCTATCATCTTGTTTTGTAAACCTATAATGTTCCATTATTGGATTTGTTGTTGTTTGTCTTTCCTTTTGTTTTTCTTTTCTGTGTCTTTTTTCTCTTAAATAAAAAAAATACAAAAATAAATTTATATTAGGTGTATAAATCAGTGAAAACAAAATTGAGAAGCTACGAATACTTTCCTGGGCACCAGACAAGTGATTTGAACCAGTTTCAGGGCTGGATTCTATTTTGTTTGATAGCTTACATGTTCTCCTTATGAAAATCTTTCTGGTGTTGTTGTTTTTGTTTTTTTTTTTTTTTTTTTTTTTGGTACCAGGGATTGAACCTCACGCTTGCCAGGCAGGTGCTTGTGCCGCTGAACTAAATCTCTGGCCCTGTCTTTCTAGTTCTGAAAGAGAAAATATTATTGATAGTGGAGATTGATAGTATTTATGTTGTCCTTAATCTTTTCATTGTGTAACAACCTTATTCCACTGTCCATCTTAATTATAAAGAATTAAAACTAATTGTTGGGAACTAAGAACTCGGATTTATTTGTGAGAAATAAATGGCAAATATTGTATATTTGATGTTAAAATTCAAGATTGCTTTATAAAACATATTAAATCATGCCAAGAATATTAACCTACTCATACATTTTGTACCCTTCCCCAGATACAATTTAACAGTAATAGTGATAACCATGAATCATTGAGTATTCTGTGTAAGGTGGTATTTGATTTTATCCCTCTGATAGTTTTATGGGACTAGAAACTATTATCCCCATTTAATTGATGGAAAACTAAAACTTCTGGCAGGAGGGTCTCCACAAATTCAAGCCAAACCTGGGCTACATAGTGAGTTCAAAGTCAGTCTGAATTATGTAAGATGACACTGTCTCAAGCTAGGTGTGGTGGTGCACACCTGTAATCCCAGTACTCAGGAGTCGGAAGCTGAAGCTAAGGCAGGAGGATCATTGCAAGTTCGAGGCCGTACTGGGCTACAAAGTGAGTTCAAGGTCAGCCTGAACTGCATAATGAAACCTCTCAAAAAGACCGAAAAGAAAACAAACAAACAAAAAAATCATTATGCAGTGCTGATGACATAGTTCAGGGGTGGAGCACTTGCTTAGTGCACACGAAGGTCTTCCTTAGGTTTGATACCCTGCACCATACTGTCTCCTCCCCACCAGTGTGCAGTGTCTTTCTTTTTTTCTCATTTTCACACTATATTCTATGTTGTCTGATACTAGCACTGTCACACTTTCGTTTTCCTTAAGCATTTGATCCAGATATTTTCCATTTTTAAAATACTCAGTCTTCCTGGGTTACTTGGTTTTAGGTATGGCTTTTGTAGACAGTGTGTACAATAGTTGATAATTTAAAAAAGCAATCGATCCAATGGTGGGAATGTAAACTATTCAAACCACTACCGACTAGAAATTTCATTTGATCCAGTTATTTCCCTTCTAGCCATACTCCCCAAAGAGTTAAAGGTATAGTACAGTGATACATGCATGCCCATGTTTATAGCAGCATAATTTGTAATAGCTATATCTTGAAAGGGGCCTGTATGCCCATCAGCAGATGAATGGATTTTTAAAAAAATGTATTTACATATAATGGAGTACTATTCTGCCATAAAGAGAAAGTTGAATCATTTGTGGGAAAATGTACCTTGCGACTATAATGTTAAGTGAAATAGATCAAATATACAAACTTAAATATTGCATGGTTTCTCTTACTTGAGAAACCCAAAGTATAAATAAAGAACAGAAAAAAAGATACGAAGAAACAAGGGGATGGAATATACAGATGAGAAAAGGGGATTAGGGGAAAGAACAAGGAGAAGTAAAAAGATTTTTTAAAAAATGTTACACAATTATAAATGAATACTGTATACCAGGTTTATCAACATTTGACAACTTAAAAATAGAAATCTGTGGGGGCAGGGGCCTTAGCTCAGCAGTTCAGGTGCTTGCTTGGTAAGTACAAGGTCCAGAGTTCAAACCACCCCCCCCTTCCAAAAAAAAAAAAAAGGAAAGAAGGAAAGAAATTTGCTAAAGTACCCTGTCTTGGTTACTTTTCACTCATTGCTGGGACAAAACACCCAACACCCAAAATTAGGGAAGGAAAGCTTTATTTAGCTTACAGTTTTTGGAGGTTTCAGTCCATAATCAGCTGGTTCCAAGGCAGGGTGGCATGGCACTGAGGCAACACTTCAAGGCAGCAGCCAAGCAAAAAAAGTCAGAGTAAAAGCGGGGAGAGCAAGCCTCTTCTCCTCCCTTACATTGTACACAGGCCACCCTTTCCTCCAGGGTGGGTGTATCATTCACAAATCTCCTTGCCTTTCTTTGTACAGGATGAGGATATTTACAAAGTAAGAACCCTGGCTCCCTGCTGAGTCTCTCAGTTAAACCTCTGACCTTCTCAAATTGACACAATGAACAGGTAACTGCTTGTGCTCTACACCACAGGATGTAGAGCTGCTGAGTTACTTAATTAAGCTTCCAGACTTCTCAAGTTGACACAATGTATAAACCATAACATACCCCAAAGTAGAAAAAAACTGTAGTATATGTAATAAAAGATTATTTATTTATTTATTTATTTTTCGGAGACAGGGTCTCACTGTGTAGTACAGGTTGGCCTTGAATTTACAGAAATCCTCCTGCCTCAGCCTCCCAAGTGCTGGGATTACATACATGCACCAATGTGCCTGGCAGTAAAAGTCTTTACCAAAAAGCACTAGATGATTTTATGGGAAAGTTCAATATCATAAACCTCCAAGGATCTGAAGTTTTGAAACTTAATTTAAAGAATGTAGAAAAAGGGCATAATTCTTACATATTAACCAAATATGGGCAACCTGGTTCCAAAAGTAGCCTGAGAAAACCAATTTATTATAAACTTAGCTGTCGAATACATAAATGAAAAAATTTGATTGAATGAATGGTATAATAGTGTTTCTCATTGGAATAGAAGAATAGATCATCACTGGAGGAGATTTTTCATCTGTACCATAATATGTGCCAGTTGTGCACATAATAAAATTGGGCACTTAGGTTTGTTTTTGTAAGAATAAAACTGTTTGCTACACGGTAGCTGCTAGTACTCTACAGCAAAATTATACTTAACATTGAAATGTTAGAAGCACACCCGGGTTAGATCAGATGAGGATCACTTGAGCCCAGGAGTTCAAGGCCACCCTGGGTAACACAGCAGAACCCAACAAGGGTAAATGACTGGCAACACCATTTGGATGCATTGCATGATGCAATAAATAAAATATAACTCAATGGAGTATCACTTTCTCATTGCTGGAACAAAATACACAATACCTGCAACTTAAAGGAAATGAATTTATTTTAGGTCACATTTTTTCAGAAAATTCAATGAATAGTTGGCCAGGAAGCAGAGGGAGGAGCTGGAACGAGAATAGTCCCATACTGCATCCCCAGTGACTTGCCTCTGCCTCCCAAACCCCACATCTTAGCTGCACACTCAGCGCCCCCATGATTCAGTTAGACTTTTAAGGGTCCTTTTAGAGCTAAACCAGGACAAGGGCATAAAGATGAGAAAGGAAGACATTTATATGTAAATGATGTAATTATCTGTCTAGGAATCCCTAGAGAATAAGCTGGTAAACCTTTAAAACGAATCACCTGCGAACTGAAAAGAAAAGACCAAGGTGTTCCTAGGCCCATCTTCACACTCCTCCCTCTCTGCCTCGGTATCACCAGAAAATGAACAGAACGTGGAATATAAGTAGACTTAGTGTTGGTGACGCTCTTTCTTTCCATTCTTCAAGGTTGGACAGGCTTAGTTCGACATGCCTATAATCCTATCTACTTGGGAGACTGAGGCAGGAGAATGGTAAATTTGAATGGCAAAGCTCTGAAAAATCTTTTCTGTCTTTCTGGCATTTCTCTTTATTTCTGGATTATTATTTCTAATACTGTACTTTAGAAATATGAAATCTTTAAGGTGGTCACCAAATTCATTTTTGTGCTGCATCATCTTTACAAGTATGTTTTCGTTGGCACAGGACTCTTGTGGACATCAGTATAAGCTGTTGAACTACATAGCTGTAGGCAGTGTCTTTGAAGTTGTGCACTTACTTGCCCTGTCCTGATTTGTCTTTACTTTTTCCTAATTGTCCTTCAAAACCTATGCTAAGATAGTCGAAGACAATGTTTACCTCCCAAGACATTTAATCACTACCTCCATTGGATTATACTGCATATTTGCTTTAATATTTCATCAGTTCTGCTGAGTTTCTTTGCACAGAAATTATCTTGTATTCCTACACCTTACACAATTCCCAGTAATTAAACTGAACCATTCTAGGTTCTCTTTTCTACAGTAGGAACAGGACATCAAAAATGGAACTCCTTTAGAGTTGATACTAAGTTTATTGTGCTGGGAATTTAGCTCAGTGGCATAAGTGTCTGCCTGGCAGGCGCAAGGTTTTGAGTTTGATCCCTGGTGTAACCCCCCATACATACATAGAGTTGATACTAAGTTTAAAAGAAATCTTGATTTCTTATAGGTCTACTTTGATACATTTTAAACTTAAGTAAGCCATTTTAGTTGGTATTGTATAAAGAGTTAACGAGGTAACTGGTATGTTTAGGGTGAAGGGAAATAATTTACACATGTAATCAAAGAGTCTGAATTATTTAGTCTTTCCTGCAGTATGTTGCATATAGCTTTATGGTTTCAATTATAAAGTATTAATACTCGTTTAATTTTTTTTAAAATCCATTTTGTTCAAACATAGAAAAAATGGGGTAACAATGGTACATACATTGTGCATTGTCATCCCCTAATCATTCACCAAGAGCAAATACTTATTTAATGAGCAGGTACTAAAGTTAGTGCTTGTATGTGATGATAACATGGAATTTTCTTGCCTGTATTAGTAATAACATACCATTTCAAGGCTGTAAAAGTGAATCTAATTTTAAAATAGTGGACTTTTTTCCTGGTTAACGTTTTGTTTGTTTAGTTGATTGTTTTTTGGGTTGTCTGTTTGTTTGTTTGTTTTGTCTTTTTGAGATAAGGTCTCACTATGTATATGTAGTTCAGGCTGACCTCGAACTCACAGCTATCCTCCTGCCTCAGTCTCCTGAGCATTGGAATTACAGGTGTGCCCTACCACACCTGGCTTTACTGTTTGGGTCTTTTTTGCGGGGGCGGGTACCGGCGCTCAAACTCACAACTTCGCACCTGCCTGGCAGGCGCTTAAGACACTGAGCCAAACTCCCAGCCCTCTGTTTGGGTCTTTTGAGACAGTCTTGCCTTGTGGTACAGCCTGGCCTTGAATGCCCTTGAACTCCCTGTGAGGACAGGCTGGCCTTGAACTCATGCCAGTCCTCCTTGTCAGCATCCCTAGTGCTGAGATTGCAGGCATAGGCCGCCATGCCTGGCTTATTTAACTGATTTAGATATTATTAGGGAGTAGCGTATGAAAACAATCACACATCCCATCACATTATAGTATACTGGTAACAAAGGAGACACACACTACCACTGTATGAGACCGTTTTTACTTGCATGTTACTTTAGTATTGGGGGAATATAGAAAAGGCCATTTATGACTTGTGGGGGAGGAGACTTATTGATAGGGTGGCATTTCATTGTTCAAGAAAGGGTGCGGAGGAGATTTATGAACTTGGCAAGCAGAACCAAGTTGGGAGAAAGTTTCAGGAATAATAATGAGAAGAATAATTGACTAATAGTGAGAGTTAGTGGCTAGAGTACGTGAAGAACAGAAGGGGAAATGGTTGGAAGTATTTAATAGTAAGTACATTATGGAGGCCCTTGAGTTCTAAGTAAGTTCATTTAGATGTTTTTCCTATGTATTGGGAAGTCCTTGAAGGTTGTGGAAGCTATTTTAATAATCCTTTGCTCCTTTAACATTGTTGCTTATATATTTTTTTTCTAAAAGTGTAAAGAAATAGGCCACTGTAGCCAAAGGGGAGTTAAAGTGATGATTCTTGGAAGGGATGTTAGTATCATGGTCTTTTTCATTGCTTTGTCAGAACAGTGATTAAGGTATAGAACAATTGTGACTGTTTTATATAGCCTTTTATAATTAAAGTCTGGTACAGTACTCTTTTTTTGTTTGTGTTTTTTTTTGTTGTTGTTGTTGTTACTGTTTTGGAGACGGCCTCACTATACAGTTCAGACTGGCCTTGAACTCACTGTGTAGCCCAGGCTGGCCTTGAACCTGTGGCATCCTCCTGCCTCAGCCTCCTGACTGCTGAGGGTATAGTACTGTTAAATTACATGAGAATGTTAATGTTAAATGAGAATGTTAGAAGAATCTGGGTATGTATGTTTGTATATGGGACTATATAATGCATTTTGTAAGTGTTCATATGTGTGCTTTTTTATGTTGGGTACTTGTCAAGCTTTTATAGCAACAGATGACTTGCAAATGTGCAATGGGGGTATTAAAGACAGGTATAACTGGGGGTGGTGGCCCATACCTGTAATCCCAGTACTCAGGAGGCTGAGGCAGGAGGATCACTGTGAGTTCCAGGCCAGCCTGAACTGCATAGTGAAACCCTGTCTCAATAAGACAAACAAAAGCCGGGCGTGGTGGCGCACGCCTTTAATCCCAGCACTCAGGGGGTAAGGTAGGAGGAGCGTTGTGAGTTCGAGGCCCGCTTAGACTACAATTGGAGCACAAGCCCGGCCTGAGCTACACAGTGCGACCCTGCCTCAAAAAACCGGGGCCAGGAGTTTAGCTCAGTGACTTAAGCGCCTGTCTGGCAGGTGCGAGGTTATGAGTTCAAGCCCCGGTGCTGCAAAAAAAAAAAAAAAAAAAAAAAAAAAGGACAAAAATCATAAATAAATGTATAAAATCTTCCTGCATCATCAAAGTGACTTAGCATTTCTTGCTTTCCTCTTTCTGGTCTGAGAAAAAGTATTTTAACAGTGGTCTCTAGTGGCTTTTAAGGTGTAAGCTTCTAGTGGCAAAATGAAATGTTGAGATGGTAGTGATGCCGAGTCACTCAGAACCCAGAAATGCCGACCCTCAGTAGTGTTCCCTGTGGCCCTGGCTTCCTCTTCACAATCTGATCTCTCCAGATTCAAGACTGTAACTCTTCCTACCTAGAAATTTACCTAGCATTATTTGGTATGTTTCTGTGTAGCAGTCAAGTACAATGAAAAATTAAGCTATCTGTTCTGGAAAGTTATCTGATTAAATGCCAGTTTGGTTAATTCTAGTTGTGCAGACACACTGAAAAAATGAAAAGCACTCTACTAGAGAGACAGTTACAATACTGAAAGCCATCAAAGTCTTCAGAGTCCATTTTTAAAATTGACAAAAAATTTGTATATGAACTGTCTAGAAAAATCCAACCTATGGCACTGGTGAGTGCCCTGCATGTGCCCAGTACCCCTTAAGGAAAAGCTGGGCGCAAGGAGAAGTTATACTGCCACTCTTTATTTTCATCAATGTGATTTCCACAAAAGGATGGGCAAGATTGCCAGAATGGAGAGACGCAGTGTCTTAGGATCAGCTTTGCAGCTGTTTTTCCAAAGCCAGTGAAGCAGAAAAAAGTACAATATGTGTTAACTCAGTAAACCTGGAGCCTGAGATGCAGTAGTTCATGTTGAGCCTGGTCCCTTTCGATTTTGGCCTGGTTTTCATGAAGAATGTACATATGCTGAGTCTGATGGCTCATGCCTGTAATCCCAACGCTAGTGAGGCTGAGGCAGGAAGATTGACATGAATTCGAGGCCAACTATATGAGACTCTGTTTCAAACAGACAGACAAATACCGCCCCCAAAAGAAATTTACATAAAAGCCCATGAACTAAAGCAACTTTCTGATAGTGCCCACAAAGATGATGTGTGAAGTTACAAATCCAGCTGTATTCTTGGGCATTGTAGTCTTAAATAAAATGATTATAATTGAAAGAAAACAATTCGTACTCTAAGATGAGGAATCAAAGATAAACTGATAAAATAATGTGGAAAGAAAGCTGACAGACTAAGGAAAAAAAGGCACAAGCAGTACTCTTGCAGAACTTGAAACTGTATTGGCAACAGCAAGAAATGGAACAGACACCATGGCAAGTTGAGTTCTAGAAGACAGGAAAAAAAGCCAGGTGTGGTGGCGCACGCCTGTAATCCCAGTACTCAGGAAGCTGAGGTAGGAAAATCATAGCAAGTTTGAGACCAGCCTGGGCTACAAAGTGAGCTCAAGGCCAGCCTGAACTGCATAGTGGGACCCTGTCTCAAAAGACAGGAAAAGGACAATGAAGGAATTAGCAAATGGAGAACAAATTAACAGTCTGGTTATAAGTCAAGTAGATTCCTAAAGTGTCCATCTGTTTGTTCATCCATCCTTGCTTCCTTTTCTTTGCCTTTGGTGTATTGGGAATTGTACTCAGTATCTTTGCTTCATCTTTACTCCCTCCTTTTTAAAATTTTGAGACAGGACCTAATTTAAGTTCCCACGACTGGGCTCCAACTTGGAATCATCCTGCCTCAGCCTCTCAGAGTGTTTGGTATGACAAGTGTATGCCCCTGTGCCTGGCTAAAGTGAAATACTACTGAATGACATTTCACAAGAGGTAGTTAAACGCTAAGGATAAACCTTACTAAAACAGCTAAATTTCTAGTAGAAAGAAAGAAAAACCCCTACCCCACTCCCACTGCTGTATATGCCAGAAAAAAAATTTTTGAGTTAAAAATGAATACTTATTTTGGCCACAGACTTGTTCAATAACAAGTAACTAGAGAAAATAAAACACAGTATATAAAGACTGAGGCCGTTAAAGATGCCGGCCAGTTTGAACATCTGATTACATTTAAACATTAGACTATATCTGTGTCAGTGGGAGCAGTCAGATTTAGGAAACAAAAACCAGTTTGGTTCTTTTTTTGTCTTTTTAAAGACAGGATCTCACTATGTAGTTCAGGCTGGCCTAGAGCTCACTTTGTATCCCAGGCTGGTCTTGAACTCACAATAATCCACCTGCCTCAGTCTCCCGAGTGCCAGGATTACAGGCACGCACCATGCCCAGCTCCAAAAACCAGTGTTTATACTGGAGTGTATGAACTCAGAGTACAACCTGGCACCACAAAAACAAACCGAACATACCTAATATAAAATGTAAAATGCAATCATAATCAACTGGGAAAAGCACCAGGAAATTCCTGTCAAAACCATAGGGTTAAGTGGAGTGTTGTATTCTATAGGGACAAATAGTACACTGATAAAATGAATAAGTTTAACATTACATAAGCTGTTGCTGTCAAACCTAAATTAGATTTTAATATCTGCCGAATAGTGTGAGTTGTGGGCTAGACAGACCCTAAATACAAATGAAAACAAGTTTTAAAAGTTGCATTTCTTATAAGTGAAGCTTAATGAAAGAAAAAGGTTTCTAGGCTTACTCTGAGCAGTTTCTTACTTTCTCACCATTTCACTGAGCAATATTTTAAAGTTCTTTGGTGGCTTTTAAAATGGATCAAAAAGCTATCAAATGCCAATGTGTCATATCATTAAGAAATATAGGGCCAAGGATTTAGCTCAGCGGCATAAATGTCTGCTTGGCAAGTGTGAAGCTGTAAATTCGATACCTGGTACCGAAAAAGAAAAGAAAAGAAAAGAAATCCAGGGCTGGGAATGTGGCTCAGTGGCATAGCACCTGCCTGGCAAGTGCGAGGTTCTCAGTTCAATTCCTAGCACCAAAAAAAAAAAAAAAAAAAAAAAAAAAAAAAAAAAAAAAAA
>RJWM01041079.1:0-15117 GCA_004363535.1 Dasyprocta punctata
GTCTGCCCTGAACGACATTGTCCCATAGACCCTCACCAGGAGCTGTGGCAGCCCCTTACAGGCTGGCCTGGAAGCCCCTCCTACCTCTGGCTCAGCCTTGCCCAAACATTGTTCACATGAAGCCCTTCAGATCCAGATCCCAGGGTCCCACATTGAAGAGAATCCGTACGTCGTAAATGGGACATAAGTTGGTCACACACATGAGGAACTCGCCAGCTGAAGACCTAGTGTGACCAGTTTAAACTGTAAGAAGTGTGTGTGGGGTCTCAGGGGATGATGATCCACAGGGGTCTCCCTAGGTCTGAGTCAGAACCAGGAAAGCAGATGAGATTCATGCCAGGACGAGAAGACGTCACCGTGTTCCTTGTGGGCAGGTGGATAAAGCATGACCGTGGCATGAACAGGCTCCTCTGATGTGACCTTCACGAACAGAATGGAACAGACAGTGGGAGATATTGGAACCACCCCAACAGGATCGAGAGCTGGGTTTGGAACCTGTTTGGCTGCAGAGGCAGAAAGTTACCTTCTCCCAGCCTCAGCTCTTCCAACAGAGAAGCAAGGATATCCACTGTGCATCTGTTAGTCAGCTCTGCCCAGCCACCCCTCAACTTGGCACATGCCCTAGCTCTCTGGGAATGTGTAACCCCTAGCCAGGCAGCTGAGTACAACAATGACCAGAAGCAGCATGTGTCCCAAAGGCACAGAACTCAAAACAGAAACACTACAAATTATGAAGTCTACAGCCAGCGCTGCAGCACGGCTCTGCCCACTCAGGGCCACAGGAATAGGAGCAGCATGGATTTTGCTTGCAGGGCAAGTGCTTAACCCACAATGAGCCCAGGACTAGGGAATGTAACTAGAGGGGCACGATGCATGCATTGTTCATGGGCCATGCCCAAGGAATGCCACACTGGTGTGATCAGAGTTGTAGCAGGGCTGTCAGGTGACTCTCCAAAGGTGACAGAGCTAAGACATAGTGGCAGCAACAATGATGATGGCATGGATAATCCCTCATTCTTTCTGGGTACTGGGTTCACTTCCATGTGTCCAGATGCAGGAAGAGTCAGGATGCGTCAGGGAGAAGAGCTGGATCAATGGTCGCAGGGTGGATTCAGTCAGGTCAAGGGGTCCTGAGGGCACTGGTTTCTGGAATGAACAGGAGATGCATGGGGAGGCCTCTTGGAGGAGTTGAAACACAGTTCTCAGGGGAGTAAACAGGCCGATGTGCTCCGGTCTGGCTGATGAGCTTGGAGACCTTCACTGAATCCACTGATCTGCCCTGCACTGGCTCTGTGATGTCCAAATCCTATCACTACAGTGACTGCACTGGCCTTCTGGCCAGTGTCCCTCAGGCCAAGTCCATGGCTGTGTGTGAAGGGAGGTGGGCACATGGGGCTTGCTCTGTGAGCCACAGCACATCACAGGCAGGTGCCATCTGTGGAGACATTCTTATGTGAATTTCAGGGTCTCATTGTTACTTGGGTCTCAATCTAGGGGCAAATCTTGGCCAGTTAATTGTCCCAAGAGCATCTATGATTGTTGTTTCCAGAAACAGTGTCTCAGAGAAACCCTAAAAGAGAAACCCAGCCTGGCCCCAAGTGACTGCAATGGTCCAGTTTCCAACAACTTTACAGGCCCCGGGGTGTTTTAGTCTAATGTTCCGGGGAGTCTGTTCAGTGGTTGCAAAGCCGGCCCTGAGGCAGCAGTGTCTTTAGTAACTCAGAGGAGGCAGAGAACGCCCTCAGCAGTGACACCGAGTGTGCAGGGTTGACCTGGAGCAGCCCCGAGCCTGCTGCTGCACCTGGCCTGGGTTTCATCTCGCACGTAACCAAGCTGGCAAATCGCAGGTGTCAGATGGCTGCAATCCAGAGTGGCTGCTTGAGGATGTGATTGACCAGATGAAGCTCCAATCTGACGCATGCTCAGTCGGCTGTGATACCGCCCAGAACTGCAGGCACAGGTTGGGCCAACCATTGGGAGCCCACAGGAGCGACTTTGCTCCCCAGGGGACACTTGGTAATGCCTGGAGATAGTTTTGGTTGTCTTAACTCTAGGGGTGTGAGCTGCTGACATTGGGGCCAGAGGTCAAGGATGCAGCTTAAACCTCCTACCATGCACAGGACAATTCCCAAAACAGACTTATCACGCCCAAAACGACACCAGAGCTGAAGGTGAGAAGCTTGGCTCCAGAGTCACAGTGGCCATTCTAGTCCACCGTCTGGATAGCGCCCAGCATGTGCACAGCTGTACATCGCCCTTTCCGTCTGGACATCGCCGGCCTCACGCAGAACCAGACCTACGTGTAAGCCAATGCCGCAATTGCTCACCCGCTTCCTACCTATTGTCATTTCTTCCCACCTTCATATTTCTGTGACTGGAGCAACAATGAAAACATAAAATACTGGAGAGTCACTATGAATTTTGTTTTCCTCAATAAAAAAGAAGCAATTTGAAAGTGACTCATGTAAAGCAGAAAATTAATGAAGAGAGAAGACATGAGATCCATCAAGAAATTGATCGACCAGGAGAGGAGCAAAGAGAAGTCTCCAGTCAAGAGCTGGTCGGTCACCTGTAAGCACAGTGAGATGGAGCGGGGCTGTGGGCAGAGGTTGCTGGGGCCCCAGGGAGCCAGGGCTTTGCTGGACAAGCCCAGCTTCTCAAACTAAACCAGTTCAGGGCATGCAACCAGCATCTTACAGCATTAAATGATAGCATTGAGTAGAAAACATCAGAAAGGATCATTTATAGTAGAGAGGAATATTGTTTTGTGAAATTTGAGATTAATGTATATTTATTGTGGGTGTGTGTGCTTATGCTGGGCTCCAGTGTAAAATATATTTCTTACAGTTGAAGTGACTTGAAAAGCATTAGAGTGGATTAAATGATGAAAGGTTTGGAAATAACTAAGTATCTGTCAGTAAATTTTGCAAATAAAAAGAACAAGGAAATGACTAACTCTAGGAAAATGGAAAGATGTATAAGAAAGAAGACGCAACCGTATTACAATACACGGCTCTGTGGAGAGCAACATCTACTTGGTTACATGACATAAACACTGTTAATGATGTAGTTAAAAATAGTGGTTTACCCTAGGAGTGATGGGCGGAGAGGAGGCAGGAGGCATAATAGAGATAACCTGCCTTAGTTACTTTTCTTGCTGTTGAGACAAAATATCCAACACCTAAGCTTAAAAGAGGAAAAGTTTATTTAGCTCACAGTTTATAGAGGTTTCAATCCATAGTCAGTTGGCTCTAAGGCAGAATGCCATGCAGAGGGGCAACAGTTCCTGGCAGTGGAAGACACCAAAAGAATGAGAGGAGAGAGCAAACCTCTTTCCTTGCCTTATACTGTATGCAGGACACCCACCTCAGAGCACGTGTAGCATTCACACCCATAATCCCAGCAATGGACCATGAATCAATCACAGACTCTAGATTCAGGCACCTCTGAGAAGCCCACCCCCTGTAACCACATAAGGCTTCAGGGATACATCCAGACACAAACTATAACATAACACTCACGCAGACACAAACTATAACATAACACTCACGCAGCTTAGTGAACATTAGGTAACAACCTACAGTGAAAACTCTGACTTGTTTCTTCTTTTAAGATTTCAAAGAAATTTACAAAAACAACTAAAGGATGAATTGTGGCTCTCTCCGGGAAGAGGTGGGCAGGAAGCTGATTCAGCAGCATTTGATTTGTTGGCTGGTAATCACTTTAACTTAGAAAGGGAAATCAAATACAAAAAAACTCTGAACTATGAGATGAGGGTAGGGTTTGCTAGAAAGAGCCTGGGGGAGAGGCGATTTGTGTGCCTTCAACAGGACCCTCCCCAGCTTTTGCAAATAGTTTATACATCTCAGAAACAGGGTGAGCCACATTATTTTTACCTCTCCTAATCTGTGCATATGAGTCTCATGGTGGAATAAATTGGGGCTCTAGGCAGCAGTCACCTCATCTCAATGTCAAATATTATCCCCAAATTAGTATATGAAAGAAAATACAACTATATTTATGCAATACATGTACAACCATGTACACATATTATAACTATGCACAGAGAAGTTATCAGGATGAATACACGGGTTTGCACCTGTGTTAAAGAAAAGCTACAGGCAGTTCTGTACCCCACAATGAATGGGGTCTTACAGCTATGAATTATACAACTGCTTATTCCTACTCCCACCCTCCCCAGATTAGTGTCAGAAAGGACAGTTTTCCAACAGGCTGGCTTTCACAAAACATGGGAGTCCAGGTAGGATCCCCTGGGAGGAAAGGAGAGGCCTTTTGAGAGCATATTGACAGGACGAAGGCTGTTGCTTTCCCCGTCATAGGTATCATGCCTTTCGATAGCAGAAATGCTGACTTTTTGCTGACTAAACAGCTGCCTGCACTGAAATGAGCTTTCTGTCTTGTCCTAAGCTCTCATATACCCTCCTGTGTGCAGGTAAAGAGACACTGTGTTCCCACACCCTCTTCTCCATTCCGCCTGTTGAATGGGAGGCAACGTGTACCCTTTAAACCATGTGAACCAGGAAAAACCTCCTTAGGCAGCAGAGCACAGGATCAAAGGCTGAGTCATACCACCCAGTTTCACCCCAACACCTCAAATGGTCTATGCTGTCACATGGGAGAAAAGTACCCTTTGTCCTGCTAGATCACAGATATTATGGGTCTCTGCACAATCTGGTGAACTTGTACACCAGTAAGTATCAGGAATACATTTATTACTTTGGTACATATTAGGAGGAAAAACCCAGCTGTGCAGAAAACACGGACTACTCTCGTCTCTAGTGTCCCCATCCTCACACAGAACCCAGCAGAGGCCCTTCCAGACACCAGCTGACCCCAAGACAGGCTCTGCTCCCACAGCAACCACGCCATTGGTAGACGCTTTATCCCAGCACCTGCTCTGCTTGGCAGCGAGTTGACCTCCAAGGGTCATGCACTGGATTTGCTCGCTGTGACCTGTGTCACACACAGACCCAGTAATTAAGTTCCTGGGCTTCCTGCCTCTGCCCCTCGGCTTCTGCACAAAGCTTTGATTGTTCCTCAGAGTCTGACCCTCACCTGCCCTGGCCTTTGGTTTCTGCACATGCCCATGGCCTGCCTCGCATCGGGGGTCATTCCCAAGTACCCACAGCCTCTGGAGCGGGCTGGGGTGCTCTAAGCATCCTAAACGCCCGTGATCCCAGCAGGGCACAGGATCCTAAATGCCCATGATCCAGCCCAGCAGGATTAGACAGACCAGAAGTGGGCCAGATGGAGCATGGTGATGTCAGCATCTCCAACAGCGGGTCAGAGGAAAGAGCCCCTCTGTACCCAGGCCAGTCCTCACTCCCAAGTCTAAGCGACCCAGGCTTCACTGTGGGCTGACCACTTTCCGGAGAGTGAAGGGAATGGTCCCAAAGTCACTGACTGGCTCTGGCTAACATCTGACATCCTCTTCCTCCGGTCCACCTCCAAATCCACACCTGCCCAGTGTGATCTGGTGCCAGCCCTCCGGGTGACCTCGGGCCAGTCCTGAAGTTGTGCTTCTTCTGGAAAGAGGAAACAGTGACTCTCCCAGCCCAATCAGTTGTCAGAAGCCCCTGAGATGATACAGAAGACCCAGTGGCACAGGACAGCCATAGTAGGACCCTGATGAGGCCACCATGGTCACCCCGGAGAGGAGGTCATTTCTAGAAGTCATGCTGAGCTGAGCGGAAGGAGGAAATGGGCAACAGGGGCAGTTATGGAAACCCCACAGGGCAAGGCCTGTCACTACTGTCACCCAGACCTTCTTGTGCCCTTTCTCTACCATCATGGGTCACCCAGCCTAGAGCCAGAGGTGAATGGCTAAAGGCTGTGTGGAGCAGACTCAGGCGATGGATCCCAGAGCATCCCTGGGGCTAAACGCTGTGGACGAGGCCTGAGGCGGTCTGCGGAGTCCAGGGGACAGAGGGAGGCGGGGAAATGCCGGATTTGGTAAAATGCTGAAAACGGCTTGATTTGGTTCCCCTCTCGGCTGCTCTGAGTGGTCCCACAGCTCCACTGTGACAGCTGTGACCCAGTTCCGGCCTGGACTACACGGCGCATCTCAGCTGTCTCCATGTGTGAAGAGGAAGTGTCTGAAGCCCACCAGTGCAGTCAGAGACACTGCTGTGAAAGGAACCGTCCCTACCCCTCCTCCGTGGGTCCCCAGCCTCGAGCAGTCCGAAGTCTCTGAGAGCCGGGACTCACGAATGTCTTACACCCTTTGAGACTGTTCCTGACTTCCAAGATTCTGTTCCTCACATCAGTGAGCACTGCCTCTGCTGGTTTGTGATGGGGGATCCAGAGGGGACCTTGCTTCTCTCAGGGTCCCCTTGTCACGAGAAGCTAGTACTTGGCAGGACTCGAACACCCCGGGCAGGGTCGGTCAAGCAGGGACTCACTGTCCTAGTGGCGCTGAATTTACCTAAGAGCTCCGGTGTTGGGTTAGGGTTTCCGGCAGTTGGCCTTCTAGGAGCCCCGGCCCTGACTCCTGAGGTCACATCCCCCGCAGCACTGCCATCCCCTGGCTGACTGATGGACAGATGGTTTCCATGGCTCCCGTGGCTTGGGGCAGCCTGGGGGAAACAGACGAACAAAGAGCCACAGAACTTGTGGTGACATAAGGTGTCCTGAGACCCCCTGTGTGATGGCACACTGTGACATTAATGCATTAACTAGCAGCATTAACAAATTCCCTTGTAGAGACTGTGATGTTTGGGAAAAGGGATCATTAGATGTTTGCAAACACTCCGTGTGCTGAGGAAGGGCCGCGGGCTCTGACAAATGATAAATGAGAAAATTAGAGGCTTCGGGAAAATGTAAATACCATCCTTTGTAAGTCTGTCCCTTGGCAGGAATAAAAAAATGTTTCCTCAAAGCCATGAGGCATTTCTTCTGTTCCTTTCACCGCCATGAAAAATGACTGTGACTATTTTACACACGTCTACATATCTGGATTTGGCTTCCACATTCTTAGCAAGGCCTTGACAATATGTGAAGTAGGCTGTAGCTATTTCTCAGCCTTTCTTTCAGTATCACCTTGTAAAGACTAGCCAGGCCCTACCCCAGTGTTATGGTTTATATCTAGATGAACCCCAAAGCCTCATCAGCTCATAGGTGGGGCTTCGTGCAGACGATTGGATCATGAGGGTGTGATGCTTTTCAGTGGATTAGTCCACTGCTGAGTTTATAGCTAAATGTGATGCTGGAGGTGAAGCCTGGCTAGGGGAAGGGGGTCACTGCGGGTGCTACCCGGCAGATTCTATCTAACTCTCTCTTCCTTGATTGCAGTCTGCTTTCTGCCTGCCATGCTAGAAGCTCTTTCTCCTCTGCCATTCCACCCTGCCTTAGAGTCATCTGACTATGGACTGAAACCTCTACAAACTGTGAGTCAAAATAAATCTTTATTTTTCCCTTCTTTAATTATTTGGGTATTGGATATTGTTCTCAGCGATGGGAAAGTAACTAAGACAGCCAGCTACACAGTTATAGCTAAGGCAGAGCTGGGCAAACAGTCCTCCCAGAGTGTTACAGTCTCCTGACCCCTGTCCAAGCGAGGATAATGGTGTTTCTATCTCAGAGGCTTCCTTCTCTGAGGCCACGAGGCTGTATCCTCATGTAGTGAGGGCAGTGTTGTAGTCAGGGTTTACAAAGGAAAAAATTTAATACAGGACACATAATTTATAGGATTATTTTATAAAAGCCACCCAAAGAGTCAAATGCAAAAGAGTATCCATACACTAGAGACCCAAAGAATCCAGCTGAGAGCCTGGATCCCACTGCAGTGTCCTGCATGAGTCCAGCTGGAGGACTAGGGCCCACGACAGTGTCTCATGCAAGTCTGTACCAAGGATCTGCACTGGGAAGGCCCAAAGGCCAGTGGTGAAAGCTAGAAAGTCTGTGCCAGTGGGATGAAGGGTCTGTGCCAGCAGGCTGAGGGATCTGCACTGGGCCAGAAAGTGACACTCCAGGTAAGAACCAGAGCTCCCCCACAAAGAACTGAAGCCATTGTCAGCGACAGCGAGGACCCGAGCTCCTCTGATGATGAGAGCAGCCAAGTTCATATCAGGAAAGCCAGCGTGACAAGCTTCTCCAGGAGAATCAGCAGCGCACCATCGCCCACTCCAGTTCTCCTTTTATGCTGTTGGCAACAATCCTCAGGTGCGCCTTACACACCCAGCACCACACTGACTCAGTTCACCTGGGTGTTCCATGTTGACCATGAGTTAATCCACCACAGGCAGGAGGTTCCCTTCATCACGCAACAGATACCATAGGCTCTGCAGCCAAATTGCCAATGCTCAGTTCCTTCCTGGGCCCCTAGACAAGTGCCTGCACCACCCTGCCTCAGTTTCCCCACTTTAGCACCAGGAGCATCTTGGGGAGCGGGGGTGAAGGTTAAATGAGCCAAGAGATGCAGAGATCATGGACTATCACCCGGCCCCTCCCACCCTGCGGAGAGGACTCGCCCTGCACCCCCCAAGCCTCCTCCCCACAGCTCCCACCTGGGAATCCAGAGAGAGACTCTGCAGCTGTCTGGGCCCTCAGTGCCCCTGACTCGGGATGGCTCTCGGGGTCATTCTCAAGGTGAATAAATCCCGACAAAATCTGGGCACTGAGAGGATCTGTTACCCACACTGTTGAGCACCTCAGAGGGGTTAAACATAGATCAATCATGCCTTTTGGAGGAGAATTTCTCAGCATCAGGAAGATTCCACCCCAGGGCCCAGCACTGCCACCTCCCAGGCTGTGTCCCGGAGGATCCTCCACTGCTGTCTATGAGGGGACCCCAAGCCCAAGGGCTGCTGCCGTTTGGAATCCATGGAAATACCACCAAAGAGGAGGTCTGTGAGAGGAAGTGCAATGGCTGCAGTCTTAGGCCACTGTCAAATGCATCCTGGTTTCAGCTGAGCAGCTGACAGTAAGAGCTCCCGTGATGCCCCTTGCCTCCTTCCAAAGCAACCCTGATAATCACACTGCTCAGTTCAATGTTCCCAGGCCAGAGTTCCTGGAGGAGAGTCCTCCTATAACTAATTTTTCTTCATCTTGTAACCAAATTTTAATTAGCGAGAAAATGATGAAAACCCGTTTATGGGAAATTTTTAGAATATCACTCACATAGTTAAAATTACAGCCAATGGGTCCATTAATACTTAAGCTTTGGAATCAGCAAGATTGGTGTTCAAATCCTGTACCCACCCTGTACCCACCATGTGACTCTAGGGAAGGCACTACCTGAGGTCATCTCACACCACACAGTGTCATTTACCTGAGAGGTCACTCACCAGAGAGACCTCTTGCCTTCTTTGAACCAGTTTCTCCCAGTTTGAGGACTGCTGTGAAGACTCAAGAGGAATGACACAAAGCGTCGCTTCTTGAGGAGGGTCTGCAGACCAACGGAGTCCTCAGCACTGAGACCTTTGCTAAAAAGGAGGGTTCAGGACTCATGTGAGTGCTACTGAGTGGGGCTCAGAGTCCAGCAAGGACCCAGGTGTTTCAGAAAGTCAAGACATGTACCGGTGCTGGGCCACCAGGCCCCCCACAGCCTGTGATTCCATCATCCCCACTAATAACAAGTTTAACATGTTACATCACATCATGGTTTACATGGGGTTGTGTTAATATCAGCCTAGCTGTCTCCTGAGTAGTCACACTCACCATGTTCTTCTGTTTCTCCACCTTGACTGGGCCCAGCACAGTGATACTGGAAAACAGCATGTTAGTGAGTCACCTACCTTCCACAGATAGCTTCCAGGGGATGGAGGAGTTAGGGAGCAGGAAAGAGAAAGAGTAGAGGCCAGGTGTAGTGGAGCACACCCATAATCCAAGCGCTTTGGGAGACCAATGAAGGAGGATCAACAAGTTTGAACCCAGCCTGGGCAACTTAGCAAGAATCTTTCTCAAAAAATAAAAGAGACCTGGTGGTGTAGTTTAGTGCAGAGACCCTGGGTTTAATTCACAGTGACTCAAAAAGGAAGGAAAGAAAGGGAGGGAAGGAAGGAAGGAAGGAGAGAGAGGCAAGAGAAAGAAAGAAAAAGAAAGGGAATGAGGGGGGCTTCTGTGGAGGAAAAAAAAAAAGAAAGCAAGGGACTGGAGAGGGTGCACATTAGAGACAAAATTCCTAACTCCCACAACTTGAAGAAATGTTGACTTGGCTTAGAGCTTTAGTGGGTTCAGTTCATGGTTGGCTGGCTACAATGTGGAAATGCCATGGTGAAAAGGCCTACCAGAGGAAAGTTGCTCACATCATGGAAACCAGAAAGCAGAGAGAGAAAAAAGGAACCAGAACAAAAATCCACCCTTCCAGGTCACATCCCCAGTGACCCACCTCCACCCAAACCCCACTTACTTACATTCAGCCATGAGCTCATCAATGGATCAGGCCACTGGTGCGTATAGTGCTCCCATGCTTTCCAGAAGCCTCACCTCTGAATACATGGACCTTTTAGGAACATTTTCAATCTAAACCATACCATGGAGAGATAAGAAAAGGGGGAAGGGAATCATATAAGGAGTGGGAAAAGGAAGGGGGCATAGAGACAGGTGAGTCCTCTGATCAAAGGGCTGCAGAAGATTAGAGTCAGGAGGAGGGAGGACCTGGGGCCTGGTTTCTTTTGTGGATTGACACCAACAGGAACAGAGGGGAAATGAAACCTGCCTGCTGGGCTCCAAGGAGGAGACACAACTGTGAAGTGGATGAAACCCAAAGGTGATAAAGGGCTGAAGCCACTCCGCAGGAAATTAGCTGGGAAATAAAAGAATGCAGGGAAGAGAGGCCACTTTGAACAGGGGTCAAGGGTGGCCTCTGTGAAGAGGGATCATCAGCCTGGACTGAACACTGAGAAGGCTCCAGCCAAGCCAAGGCTGTCACGAGAGAATCCCAGGGAGGGGCACAGCCCATGCAAAGGCCTGGGGGCAGAACTGGGCTGGATAAGCTCAGGAGAGAGAGAGAGAAAGGCAGAGGGGTGGCTGTGGGAATCCAGGGAGGCAGACAGAGCCGGGGTTGTGGTCAGGCAGGGCCTTCAGAGCCAGGGTGAGACTCTGGGGCTCACATGAAATGCAGTAGAAAGTCACAGAGAGAGTTTTTATGATCGTGGCCAATGTGCAGGTCAGGATGGGAACAGGCCGATGGGTGGGAACAGGCATTGCGGCCGGAGTGGAAGCCATGAATCCAGGCTAATCCCAGATCTGCAGCACATGAGATCTTGAGCAAATTAATCTTCCCCAAGCCTCAGTGTCCCCAGCTGTTTTGGCTTATATCTAAACGTGCCCCTGAAGTCTCATGCACTCAAAGCTGGGTCTCGTGCAAGGTGATTGAATCATGGGGGTGCTAGAGCTAAATGTGATGTTAGTTGGTGGGGTCTGATGGGAAGAGGTGGGTCACTGGGTTGTGGCCTGGAAGGGGCTGTCTCCCTCTCAGGTGCCTCCCTTTGCTCTCTGTTTCTGGGCTGCCCTGACATGAGCTGCTTTCCTCCAAAACTGGGCCTTCTGCTATGCTGTTCTGCCCTGGAGCCAGCTAACTATGGAATGAAACTTGTAATAACTTCATTTAATTTGCTCGTGTTGGGTAATGAGTCCCGGCAAGGAGAAAGAGTCCAAGGCGCCATCTGTGAAAGAGCAAATCACAAACCATCTTTAGGTTGTTCTGAGGATTAATTCACGGGAGTCCGCAGTAGAGCCAAGGACACACGGTAACTAGATGACGACCTTGACCTTCCCAGACTGACACCCATGACCCAGGAGGTAACTGGGGCCAAATCGGTGGGCCCTGGGCTGTGTGGAACCAAGCCTCCCCGCCCTTCATCCCCACTGTCTGGATGGCGAGGTCTCCACATGGCGCTGACATGGCCCTGCCATTGGGACTGCAGGGTTACTTTACAGCTCCCCTGGATGGGCTGGGCAGCTGATTGAAACGATTTGACCCAAAATAGAGCTATTAGGGAATGAGGTAGTGAGACTTGGGACAAACGCTGGTGTTGCTCATTCAGCAACAATCCAGGGCATCTCAGGATGCAACTTTACTTGCTAAAGCAACAGCATCGAGCTGGCTGCCCGGAGTTCAGCAGCCCAGGCTGCTTTAGTTTAAATTGTTGCCTTTCCCAGGGCTGCTCCGTGGCCTTCACCTGCCCTTCCAGGTGGGGGGACTGAAAGGGGAGCCAGGAGGAGACTGGAGCGTGGGCCCTGCAGGACAGCCACTCCTGGGAATTCCCCGGCAGTGACCTGGAAAGTGAAATACAGCTGGGGAAGGGAGGGTCACTGCCGGTCAAGAGGGTCAGCTATTCACTAAATGCCACCATGGAACCTTAGCAAAGCAACCAGAAAAATACATCTGTACAGCCCTCAGGGACATCCGAAGGTTAGAGGTCATCAGGATGCAGCAGCTATGCTGGAAAATGTCTGCATGAGGCCAGGATTTGTTTTAAAATAAGCAGGCAGAAATCCTGCTGAATCACCTGATGGTCTACAGCAGTTCGTGATATGTTCCTGCTTGAGATACATGTAAAAATTGCTTAGTTATATTCAGTGTACTTTGCAGGACTGCAAATTGTGCAAGGAAGTTGTCTTAGTTACTTTTCTCAATCCTGAGACAAATACCCAACACCTGAAGTTAAACAGCAAACTTTTATTTCAGCTCAGTTTGCAGAAGTTTCAGTCCATAATCCACTGGCTCCAAGACAAGGTGGCATGGCAGAGGGGAATTGCAGAGCAGGAAGGAAGCACCAGTTCACACCCAGTGTGGGGCACATTTAATCTCAGCCTCACACCATCAATTCTTCCATCCCACACCCTAGATCCAGCCACCACCAAAAGCCCCACCTATGCCCACATGGAGGACTAAGGGGACATCTAGATACAAGCTAGAACAGAAGTGCCACAGGATAGTGTGCAGTATAGCCCAGGGACAGCAGCCTATCCCATTGGCTCATCCTATTGGGAACAGGGCATTTCCCATGGCCTGAGCTGGGCCTATCACTTATGTGGGAAGGGAATTCTATCTATACTCCATTTGAAGCCACCCGAAGTCACCAGTAGATGTGTTTTATGCAGGTAAGAACAACTGGGCCCTGTCACCAAGCCCTCCAGCAAGAAGTCAGGATAAGCATTTTCAAGCAGAAATAATGGCTCTGCAGCTTTTAAACAACGCTTTCTGTCTGGGCCCATATCCAAGCTGCTGGTGGTTGGTGACAGGCTCTGACCGGCAAGGAGCTGGTACTACCTCAGCTTGTCTGCAGGAGGAGGCCACTGAGGCTTTGTGGACCAAGGCCAGAGCTGAGGTGACTGTCACAGGGCACCAACAAGCACCTGTATTGGATGCTTTGAGAGGATCTCTGCCCTGCTGCTGGAGAAGGGTGGAGGCACAGGAGATTTCTGTTGGGTGTGAATCCCCCAGCAGTGACCCAGAGAGTAAAATACAGCTGGTGATGGGAGAGTCTCTGCCGGCCAAGAGGGTCTGGGTGGCGTATTGCTTAAAACAGCTCAGGGTCCAGGTGGAGTAGTAGCGTACGGAATTCTGTGTCATGGTGGCCTCAGTCACACAAAAGCGGAACTCTGAGAAGACGTGCACCATGCACCTTGATTCAAAACAGCAGCATACACCCTTCTCTAGCCTGCCAATGGTCTGTGACAGGCACTGCCAGGTGTCTGGCCCACACACACTTGCTCCCTTAAAGGTCTGAAGGACACAGTAGGCTGTAAATTGGGCCGCAGGTCTGATACTTTTCTCCTGTAAATTGTGCTGCCTCCCACAGACCTCCATCCTCAAGGAAGCAGCTATATTTGTGGGTAGCAGGTCTCAACTCAAAACACATGTAAATAGTCTGCATTCTAACACCAGATGGCTGACTTTATAGACAAGTGGAATACACATCCTACATCACCCATCTTGAGGACACCCCCAAGACCACATCATAAAGGTACCGAGTTCCAGATCATAAGGAGTCACTCTCCTTCTTGAGGGCCCACACTCTATCCCCTTTGAGAATGTATTTTTTTAAATTCTGCCTACTAAACCTCTTTACACCTGGTTGTTTGGGGCAGAAGGAAACTCAGAGTCCAGGAAGCGGGGTGGGGTGGGGGGGTGCTGGACCCAACAACTACACATCTGGAAGCATCCCCAAGTTTTTAGGCACCTGTCCAGGCCAGAGAGGCCCTTTTTGAGCAGGAGGGGTTGGGGTGTGGGAGGCAAGTCCCTCTTGTCCTATTTGGAACCCAGGGCTGGGTAAGCCAGGCCTCCACCAAGGCTCCTTCATCAAGCCTCTGCCATCTGATTGCAGCATCTCTAAATGAGGAGCAAGGAGCAGGAAGAGTGACTGTCACGGAGGAACCTCTGCTGACAAACTGCTTAACCCAGGGAGCAGCCTGAGCCTGGTTTCCCTCTCCAAGGAGACATGGATGAGGGGGCTTCCCTCTCCCTTCAGTTCCCTGCTGGATCTGCCTACATAAAACCAGGCTATTTGCCTGAGCTTCTTTACCTGTATTTGATTTTCTTACTCTCCAGATAAAAGAGGAAAAGTCAAAACATATGCATAATGCATAATTAGAACACTTGGGTTTGTTTAAACTTTATCCACGCAGTCTCCCAAATAGTCATGCGGTTAAGGAACACAATCGTAGAATAAGACTCTCTTTCAGGAAAATGATAAGACCACAGCTTGTGGGAACTGAAGGCATTTTAGCCGGGTAGTTCCAACTTTGGTCCTGGGTACTTGTGTCTCTGCATGTCCAGCTCTGCAACCCTCAGAACCATGTGTACATCCTTAGAGCCCTGTGACGTCAGAGGGGCCATGAATCACAGTGACAGCTCCCCTGGTATCCAAGAGACCTGAGCAGGCTGCAAAGTCACCGGCCCCCCTGTGAGAACCCTCACTGTATTTCAGCATCCAGCAGAGGGGACTAAATTGCACCAGAATGACCCACATTATAAGGCGGCCAATGACCCAGTTAACCTCCAGCTAGTTCCCTGCTTCTCGTGTCCTGGGAACGGGTGGTGTTTACTCCGCTGGGGACAAACCGTTATGAATGTGCCAGTGGCCGCCTGGGCCAGTGTTTTCACAGGAGTGGGCTGAGGGGCCAGGGCCTCTGCCTTGGCTGCCGAAT